>PISX010012578.1:0-60124 GCA_004024625.1 Mellivora capensis
TTATATATAATTATATTATATATTCATATATATTATATATTAAATATGTAATATATATTTATATATTTATATTATACATATAATATATATTTTATATATAATATAAATATATAACATATTTATATTATATTATTATATATTTATATTTATTTAATATTTTAATATAATAAATATAAAATATATTTATATTTATAAATATATATATTTATATATTTATATTTATATATATTATCTAGAGTCACAGATAATATATATAATATAACATCTAGACTCTAGATAAATATAAAGACACGTATCTGTATCTATGTATAGACAGACTTGTATATATAATTTTTAAAGAAACTGCATACATAGGGTTATGTAGATAGATATATAATATAAAGACTGTGTATACATATGTGTGTATATATAGATGTATGTATATCCAGAGAGAGAGAGATGTATGTATTTATACATACAGAGATACGGTTTCTTTAAAAACTATATGTAGTTTCTCTATATAGTCCCTTTTTGTGGCACTTTTCCATATGGTCTCTGCAGCAGGGTAGTAAGATGTCCATGTGGAGACTCAGTATTCCCAAGGGAGAAGCAGAAACATCTAGTCCTCCTAAAGTCAAGGCCTGAGAATAGTATGGGATCATTTTTTCCGTATTCTGTTGACCAAAGCAGTCACAGGCCTAGCCTTGATTCAAGAAAATGGAGATGTAAGTCTTTACCTTTTCATAGAAAAATAGCATATGTGTGGAAGGAAAGGAATAAATTGAGGCCATCTTGGAGACAATCTATCACAGGTATTGACAATTGTTTTTAGGCTTGATGCTATTGTGGCTTATTTAAATAGTATTTACTTTTTTAGGGGTGCACAGTGAAATATTTATGGACAAAGTGCTATAGCTTTCAGGGTAACTTTTAAGGACGTGAATTCCAAGACCTCTGCTGGATGCCTGAAACTACAAATGATACTGAATCCAATATATATTATATTTTTCCTATATAAACACACCTATGGCAAAGTTGAACTGACAAATTAGGCACAGTTAAGAGATGAACAACACCAACAATAAAATAGAACCACTATAACGACATGCTGTAATAGAAGTTATGTGAATGTTGAGTCTCTCTCTCAAAATATCTTATTGTAATGTACTGACCCTTCTTATAATACGTGAGACAATACAATGTCTATGTGATGAGATGAAGTGAGGTGAATGACACGGGTATTGTGATGTAATGTTAGGTTATCATTGATCTTTTGATGATAGTCAGACAGATGATCATCTGCTTTCAAACCGTGGTTGACCATGGCTGACTGAAACTGCCGAAAGCAAAGCTGCAGGTTAATGGGAGACTGTTGTAATCCAAGGTGAGAGACTGGAAGGCGGAGAGGAAGTCTAGTTATTTGGAGCAACAGTAGTTGTACGCTGACTTTTACTACAACTGGGACATGGGCATATAGTATTTTTTATTTTTATAACATGTTTATGTTTTTTCACAATAAAAACCAGTAATTTTAGAATTTCAGCCAGAAAGGCCCAAGATCAACTGAGGATGTAATTTCTCGATAGAAAAAAAGAACTGGATCTAAACATCACAAGGGCTCACTCCTATCTGAGCTCCTTGTTGGGTAAGCTTGGATTACTGTTTCTACAATAGAACATTTAATTTGCTCTCTGCACATCTCATTCATATTACGTTGGTCTTCATTCAGCCACATAGACTAAACAACAATGCCGACTTCGCTGGGCTTTACATGTTTGCCTTTAAAGTCCTGTCAAATTGGTGACTCAGACAAATCCTGTTACAAGAAGATAGTTGAATAAGCTAAGTCTGCAAATGCTTATTCCTCTGAGTATACTTGGCTGCATTGCTCATTAAGTTAGATTAAAATACAAACAATTCTCAGAGACTTATTAGGTTAAACCTTGTTGCAATACTTTTGTTAACATTTCATATTCAAAGTTAAAGTTTTCATTCTGGATTGACATATGTATGCTTTTTCATTTTTTTCTCCATAAAACTATGACTAAATGCAACGTTTATGTTGGTTAACATAATTTTCATAAATATTTGCCTCATGTGCTCCTTTTATAATCCATTTCTAGGAAATAATTGATCTCTCTTAAGGAATCAAAAGGTTTCATTTCTTTTTTGTTTAAAAAAAACATGACAATAAGAATTATTCCATTAATTGTATTCTCCTTTTGTCTTCTTGCATAAAACTATGAGTTTAAAATTTCAGTACAATTATTTCTATTTCCCTTCACATTGTTTTATTTGTTCTATTTCCATTTCAATGGTCTAAATGCATGTATCTTTTATAATGTCACTTTATACTTCTTTGGAAATAGGATAAATGTATAAATTTTAAGACATAAGTAAGCTAATATTAATCATGAAAGTACTTTAGAGCCATTATGCTGGAAATGAAATATTAGACAGGCAAATATTTATTTTAAAAATGTGAATAGGATTCTAAGGTGCCAATGATTAAAAAGAGAAAGGCTGCTACACAATCCATTACGTTTCCTTAGGAGAGCCAACTTCTCCCACACATTTGAGAAATAACATATTTTAGAAAGATAAAACATGATTAACTGAACTATTATAAGGGTTTTCTTTTAAGAGTCAAAGAAAAAAGAAGGAAAAAAAAAAACCCTCACTGTATTAAAAAAGGGGAACTCCCTGGTCTCCAGAAAGACACTTCTATTTTCTCTTTCCTCAAACCACCAATTAAATGTACAGTTTCACACAGACTAAAATATGGTTTTCTTCACCAAATCCAGTTTTTCTTTTTGCTAACACATTGCTAGTTGTTTAACCTATAACAGTTAAGTGTTATATAAAACCCAAATCTTTATACGAAACAGCACTATTTATTCAATGAAGATCTACTGCGAAAATTTTGTGTGAACACCAGGATTAATAACTACTTTTCTCTTTTGAAAAGTGCAATAGGGAATGATTAAGCTTTCCAAAAGATGATACAGTACTTTTGACAGTTAAATGCCGTGCTGAGGTGTTGGTAGAGACTGCTCATCTGTTATTTATCCTTTACTTGGGACTTGCAGTTAACTAATAGGCTAGCTATATTTTTATCTATCAGGAAAAGCAGTCAGTAACAAAATGAATCAGACAGATCATACAGAATCAGAAAATATTTAAACCCCCCCGGCTTTTCAGCAGATGATTTAAGAAGTCCAGCAAAATCTGAGTAATTTTCATACAGGCAGCCTGATGGATAATTACCCAAATATTTAAATTAAAATATGAAAAAGATGCACACAATCAATGAAATCTGTCACAGAGGAAGTTTTCTAAATAAATAAAATATTAAAATGAGGTAGTAGAATCACTGCAGCTGTCCATATTTAAATAATTGTCCAAGGTTTAGGTTAAAGTAGACATTGTATCATTTGTGCGCGTGTGCGCATGTATGCTTGTGTGTGTGTGTTGGACTGAGTCAGAAGATAGTACAGTTTTGTAAAAATCGGAGTCATGTGGGTACAGATAAATGCTAGGTTTAGTGTTTTGTTTTGTATGTTGTATGCTAGTGATGCAAAAATATTTTATGTTAATAACACAAAAAATATCTGCTTCTCAAAATATGTGTGACTCAGAATATGAGATAAATAGGTTACATAATATCTTAAACATTTATAATATTCATAAATGACTGCAAACACATGTATATTAAGAATTGCAGTTTCTTCCAAAACCATATACTCTGAACTTCCATGGCCGTGGCCAGCTCGGCATGGCCCTCAGTTTTGGCCCCTCACCCCTGTGCCCCTCACCCCTGTGCCAGGCTGATCTGGGAGCTTGAGATAACACCTACTTGCTGATACCAGATGTTCTCTGGCCTACGTTTGCTTCCTTGCCTCCTTCTCTTTCTTTTCTCCTGGAGATGGCACACATGCACTCCTCTCCTTTTCCTTTACCCTTATTTTTAAATGGATCTCAATTTAAGGAAAAGGAACAGGTAGCACACTAATTTGTGAGAAAGCCTTTCACAAATATTTTTCAAAAGTGCTGATAACTAAGAAACAGGCTTGGAGGTGGGAGAGGGGAGTAAAGGGCTTAGATAGGCTACTTGGAGGTAGGTGTGCCAGGAGCCAATAGGAAAGATGCCTGGCAGACAGGAAGTCTGGGATAGAGCCCCTGAGGAGGTTGCAGCTCAAAATTTCATTCTGTACAGGCAGGATGAAATTCTGGAAAGTGGATTCATTTGTCAAGAAAGTATACAAAAAGAGAGAATACAGTGGGGATGACTAAAATGTGGGATAGAGAAAAAAAGCATAGCCAGTATTCCTGCGCTTAGCAGGGGATATATACATAGTTAGTAGGACAAAGAGTAGTTGAGGGGGTGTGTCTGTAGCTTAAAACAGAAGAAAAAAGAGACGATGGAGATGGCAATATGGAAAATGCACGAGAGAAAGGATTATGATAGATATAGCTGCTGTGCACCAAAATCTGCTGTTTTTCCTTACATGGAATAGAGTTGCTGCTGCTAGAATGTGTCTGCTTGGCCCAAAACTACATTGTCCAATCCTGTTTGAATCTAGGTATGGCCATGTGTCTGATGAGTAGCACTTTTTGGCCTAAGCTTTCAAGAAGCAGGTGTGTCTTTTCCTGCTCTCTCTTTTTCCTTCCACTTGGTAAGCACAGATGCTTCCAAAGCCTCAAGTCCTTAAAGCCAGTGGGGGTGGTAGAGCCTCAAATATAGGAAACTTTGCCACCAAATTACCAAGAGAGGGAAAATCCCTCATTACACAGGAATACCAGCTTCTGCTACTGCTTGAGCATGAAATAGGGTATTAGATAACCACGGTAATATTGGGGTTTATTAGTTCCAGCAGCTAGCATTTCCCTAATACTTGGATTATTTTTCCTTTGGAATATGCTGCATAAGGTAACACTGACTCTGGAGAAAGACTGCTCACTTTATCAACACTTTGTCTTTGAGGAAGAGGACAGTTAATACCAAATATCTTCTGTGTTAGTTACCAGGCTCAGTACTGAATTATAGCATTCAATTCTTTCAACAGCTCCTTTAGATAAGCATAATTATCTCTATTTTTATAGGCTAGGAAACTGACTCAGAGACTGAATAACCTACCTGAGTTCTCAGAGCCAACTAAAGTTATTATCAACCATAATATTCCTTAACCTTACTGAATGCCTATTATTCACTGAAAATTATATGGGCATTATCCCATTTAAATGTCACAATTATAGGTATCTATTGTGGACTGAATTGTGTCTCTCCCCCACCCCACCCCCCGCCCCAAGAAAGACTCTCCAGTCCTAATCCCTAATACCCGTGAACGTGATCTTCTTCGGAAATTGGGTCTTCATAGATATAATCAAGTTAAGGTGAGGTCACACTGGACTGAGGCAGGCCCTAATCCAATGTGACTTGTATCTTCATAAGTGGAGGAAAGAGACACAGAAACAGATCCACAAGAAGAACATCATGTGACAATGGAGGTAGCGACTGGAGGGACGGCCAACCGCACAGAAGCTAAGAGAAAGGCATGGAACAGCCTTTTCCCTAAGTCTTCTGAGACAGAACTTTCTCCTGCTGGCATCTTGATTTCACTTTGAGTCTGAATAATAGTAAGTGAATAAATAACTGTTGTTTTGAGCTATCTAGTTAGTGGCAATTTGTATGACAGCCCAGAAAATGAGGCAGTGCTATTGTTGATTTCACTCTACAGATGTAAACTCTGAGGTTAGTTAACTTCCCAACACTGTCTGGTTCAATAGTGCCTGTCTTCTTACCTACGCAGCATACCAATATTCAACTTATTCTTTCATGGGAATAAAGCCCATGTTTTCTCACCCTAAATACTGCTTCCAGAAGAAGAAATTATTTTATAGGGGTCCGTGTGAATGCTTTCGTAGTTTTCAAATACTCTTAATAAAATCCTGATCACTTATGGCAGAATAATAAATAAAGAGACTTATGTAGAACCACTTCTTGTCGAGAGCCTAAAGGCCACTTATTTTATTGGACACACATGTGTAGGACATAGAAAAAACAAACGGAAATGTTAAATGGCTATGATGGGCACCAAAAATAAAGACAAAGACAATTTCCATTAATTAGAAATCCATAATCTGTCAAATACTGCTGAACACACTAGACTCCAGATTGAAATAGCCCTGTTAATTAAATGGCCGGGTCTGCCATGGCCATTTAAAAAAAATCTCCCTAGGTATCAGATTCTTTAGCAGCAAAATAGGACACCAATACCTTCCTCATAGGCAACTGTGCAATAAGTACAAACACAAATGTATAAAGTTCCACAAATAATCCCTGTATCACCATAAACAACAAATAAGTATTTCCATCATAATTTTAAGTGTATTTATCTTGAACACCTCAAAATTTAATTATATATAACATTCAGCGCCAATTATAGTTATTGACTGAATTCAGTTCTCTGAGGTGACCCTTGGAGAAGTCAATTATGCAAAGATAGAAACAGCAAGAGACAGACAGACAGGCTCTTGATTACGGTGTTTGCTGGTAAGATAACATGTTTTCTTTGTTTATGAACATCTCAGTTATGTTATATTGACCTGTGGGCCGTGGTGATAAAGTGGTGATTTAGGGAATCAACTATTTTTTAAAACCCCTTATACACTTTGAAAGGTCCCAGTTAAGCAAGTGATAAGATATTCTCTCATAAAAGCACATGCCCTAGACATAGGGAGCATTTAGTTGGTTTGGTTGGAATACTTATCATAAAGAATTGAACATCTGCTGGGTGGTTGAGAAAATTACTTTTGGGCATCTTTGAAGAGTGCATGGAGCTCTCTATTTTACTGCAAGTAATGGAATATTTCTTCAGTATGAATTCAATAAGTATGTATGACATCCCTATCAGTTTTCAAATTTTAGTACACTTCCCAAGGATCCTATAGAAATGATATACATAACAAAACTAGTAGGATCACCTCTGAAATTCTGCAATTCTGTTTTTTTTTTTTTTTTTTTTTTAACTGAAGAGGTTGTTCAGTTACACTAAATTGGTGTGATTTTACAGTGTATCATCTGCAGGTCAATGAATAAGATATTTTAAGGAAAGAAACTGGAAACTCTCTTCACAAAATTCCAGAATGATGGGGAAATTAAATGTGTGTTCATGTGTGTGAGTAAGCACATAAGTGTCTAGCACTGCATATCACCCTGAGATGTACAGGTGGGCTTTTGTGAACTTCTTGAAATTATCTAAATACTATAAGTTGTGTGGTGCTGGTTATTTCTCAGGGAATACATGTTCATATCTTTTATCAGATTTTTAAGCATCTATGCCTACAAGTATTTAAAAAACCCAACTTAAGGCATGAACTTTTATGGGTTTCTGAGTCTCTTAGGATCACACACACATTTATAATCATCACAGAGAGAGGGGGGCAAAATAATAAGAACAGGAAATGTTTGGAGAGAAAATGAAGCATAAAGTAATGGTGGTGGAACTACTAGGAAATGTGCTCAAAGTTGCAGTGAAGACAAGGATGGCATCTTCACTGAAGCACAGGTGAGCTCTTTCTCCGAGACTGACAGAGATTTTCTGAGTGTTTACAGGGTGAATGATCTGTTAATTCTCAGGCCTGTGCTTCACTCTTATTTTATTATTATTATTTTTAAGATTTTATTTATTTATTTATTTATCTGACAGAGCAAGCAAGCGAGAGAGACAGAGAGCAAGCACAAGCAGGGGAAACAGCAGGCAGGGAAGAGGCAGGCAGGGAAGAGGCAGCCTTCCCGCTGAGCAAGGACCTGATGTGGGACTCCATCCCAGGACCCTGGGATCATGATCTGAGCCAAAGGGAGCTGCTTAACTGACTGAGCCACCCAGGTGCTCTGTGCTTTGCTTTTAAATAACTTGGCTTCAAAGGCAGTTTCTCATTCCTGCTAAATTTTCAAATGAGCAATGTCTTCCTGTCAAGAACTGAGTACATTCAGTTACTATGCAGCCTTAGCAAGTGTGACATTCCTACCAAATTTGTAGTTGAGAGCCTTCCTTTGATGGGCCATGTCTGAAAGTTAAGTAGCACTATCCTGCTGCCTTGCTGAAGCCTGAAAGGGAAGGCAGCTGCAGCACTCCCTTGCTCTCTGGCTGGAGCATTCTCCAGCTCCCAGCCTAAAACAGGTCAGACAAAGCACTCACCTGCGGCATTCCTGAAGCCAACGGACCTACACGGTTAAGTTATCCACTGCCTTTCTGAAGCCTGCAAGCATGCCTTGCCCCCTACACTCTACAGCTGCCTTGTTAAAGCCAGCAGGTACATGTGATCCACACAAGGGATGCCCCTTGATCTCACCTGGCCCTGTAGGCCAAAGGAATGGTATTCTTGAGCACCACAGGAATGTGGCAACTGGAAAGACAGTTCTTAGCAGGCCACAATCCCAGGGCACTGCATAGACAGCAGACTGAAAAACAACCCCAGTCTTCCTATGAAAAAGGCCTATGTACTTAGCCTGGAGCTTCAGCCTGAGGGATAGGCTTCAGGTTTCCCACACAGCTAAAATGTACGGGGGGTTCCCAAAGAACACAAATAGGGAGACACCATTCGTATATACCCCTTGGCCTCACTATCACTTAAGATGACCTCCCAGAAAGGAGCTAATATACTTGTCTGGAGCCCCAACTTTTGCAACTATCACCAAGGGGACAACTCCAGATCTTTTGGTCTGGAGGCCAGAGGGGATTATGATTATAGACCCACAGGACTATATATTTACATACTTCCAAAGCTGCTGTCTGAGGTTCAGGCTTCTAATCAGCCTGAAATATAGGTGCTAAATGAGATTCTTCCCATTGGATCACAGGTGTTGGAACACCCTCAACAATAGGGACATATCAAGAACAAGTTGAGCAGTTTAGACAATTGCAAAGGTTTGAGACACAAGAGCTAGGGAAAGTTTGAATGAGAAATGTCATTACCTACATAAGGCCACTTCTTCAATACTGAGAAAGGTAGCTGTTTTGCTTATACATAGAAAAAAATGTAAGAGAGTACAGCAAAATGAGGAAACATAGAAATATGTTCCAAACAAAAGAACAAAATGAAACCTCAGGAAAAGATCTTAATGATATGAAAATAGGTAATCTACTTGATAAAGAATTCAAAGTAGTGGTCATAAAGATGCTCAGCAAACTCAGGAGAAGAATGAGTGAGCACAGTGAGAACTTTAACAAAGAGATAGAAAATGTAAGAAAGTACAAAACAGGAGTCACTAGATAAAGAATGCAGTAACTGAACTAAAAAATACAGTAAAGGTCAACAGTAGAATGGATAAAGCAGATACACAGATAAGTGAGCTGGAAAAAAAGAAAAGAAACTTAGAGCAGGAAAAAGAAAAAGAATTTTTAAAAATGAAGATAATAAGGGACCTACGGGACAACATCAAATAAGATAATAAGGGACCTACAGGACAACATCAAGCAAAATAATATTCACATTATAAGGGTCCAAGAAGAAGAGAGAGATGAGACATAAAACTTATTTGAAGAAATAATGGCTGAGAAGTCCCCTAACCTAGGGAAGGAAATAGACATCTAGGTCAAGGAAGCACAGAGTTCTAAATAAGATAAACTCAAAGAGATCCACACCAAGATACATTACAATTAAAATGTCAAAAGTTAAAGAATCTTAAAAGCAGTAAGAGAAAAAAAATTATTACCTACAAAGGAAACCCTACAAGGTTATCAGCAGATTTCTTAGCAGAAACTTTGCAGTTTAGAAGAGAATGAAATGAAATATTCAAGGAAAAGAAAAGAAAAAAAGAAAAGAAAGGAAAAGAAAAGAAAAGGAAAAGAAAAGAAAAGGAAAAAAAAAGGAAGGGAAGGGAAGGGAAAGAGAAGGCAAGAAAAAAACCTTCCAATCAAGAATATTTGGCAAGGAGATAATTTTCCAGACCAATAAAAGCTAAGGAAGTTCATCACTACTAAAAAACCTGGAATACTGTGCTTTCTGATTTCAAACTCTACTACAAAATTGTGGTAATCAAGACCATGTATTGGCATAAAAACAGGCATATAGACAAGTGGTACAGAATAGCAATAAGCCCATGTATATATGGTCAATTAATCTATTACAAAAGAGGCAAGAACACAATGGAGAAATAGACAATCTCCTCAATAAATGGTCCTGGAAAAACTAGACTGTTACACATAAAAGAATGAAACTGGACCACTATCTTTTACCACATACAAAAATTAACTCAAAGTGGTTTAAGACTGAATATAAGACCTGAAACCATAAAACTCTTAGAAGAAAACATAGGTGATAAGCTCCTTGATGCTGGTCTTACTGATGGTTTTTTTGGATTTGACTCCAAAATCTAGGGAAACAAAAGTAAAAATGAACAAATGGGACTGTATCAAACTAAAAAGCTTCTGCACAGCAAAGGAAACCATCAACAGAATGAAAAAGCAATCTACCAAAAGGGAGAAGATACTGAAAATCATCTACTCAATAAGTGGTTAATATATTTGGGGCACCTGGGTGGCTCAGTGGGTTAAAGCCTCTGCGTTCGGCTCAGGTCATGATCCCAGGGTCCTGGGATCGAGCCCCACATTTGGCTCTCTGCTCAGCAGGGAGCCTGCTTCCTCCTCTCTCTCTGCCTGCCTCTATGTCTACTTGTGATCTCTTCAAATAAATAAATAAAATATTAAAAAAAAATAAGAGGTTAATATCCAAAATATACAAAGAACTCATACAACTGAATAACCAAAAAAAAAAAAAAAAGTGATTGAAAAATGGGCAGAGAATCTGAATAGACATCTTTCCAAGCAAGACATACAGAGAGGCAACAGGCACATGTAAAGATGCTTAGGTCACTAGTCATCAGGGAATACAAATCAAAACCACAATGAGATATCACCTTACACTTGTTAGAATGGCTAGTATCAAAAGGCAAGAAGTAACATGTGTTGGTGAGTATGTGAAGACAAGGGAACCCTCATGCACTATGGGTGGGAATGAAAATTGGTGCAGCCACTGTGGAAAACAATATGGAGTTTCCTTAAAAAATTAAAAATAGAACTATGATCTAGCAATTCCACTTCTGGGTATTTATTCAAAGAAAATGAAAATACTGATTCCAAAAGGTATATGTACCCCTATAGTCACTGTAGCATTATTTACATTAGGCAAGATATGGAAGCAACCTAAATGTCCTTTAATGGATGAATGGATAAAGAAGATATGGTGTACCTATACAGTGGAATATTTTTCAGCTATAGAAAAAGCATAATATTTCCATTTGTGACAACATGGATGAAACTGAGCATTTACACTAAGTGAAATAAGTGAAACAGAAAGACAAAAAGCGCAAGATTTCACTTATATGGAGAATCTAAAAAACAACCAAGTAACAAAACAAAACAAAACCCAGACCGCATATACAGAGAACAGATTGGGGTTGCCTGAGGGAAAAGGGAGGGGGTGGCAAAATGAGGGAAGGCTATCAAGAAGTTGAACTTGCAGTTATAAAGTAAGTCATGGGGATGTAATACACAACATAGAGAATATAGTCAGTAATATTGTATTAACTTTATAAAGTGATTGATGGTAACTAGACTTACTGTGGTGATGATTTTACAATGTGTACAAATGTCCAATCACTATGTTGTACATCCGAAATTCATGGATTATTGTATGTCAAGTATAATTCAATTGAAAAAAGAAAAACACCTTGTCCTCATGGACCTTAGTTTCAATAGTAAAAATGGGTAACTTGTAGTTTTCATAGCAGCGTTTAAAAAACAAGACCCCCCTTGGGGTGCCTGGGTGGCTCAGTCAGTTATGCGTCAGACAGTTGGTTTTGGCTCAGGCTATGATCCAGGGTCATGGGATTGAGCCCCATGGCGGGCTCTGTGCTGAGCACAGAGTCTGCTTGAGACTCTCTCCCTCTCCCTCTCTCTCCCCCTTCCCCTGCTCATGCATGTGTGCATTCTCTCTCTCTTAAATGAATGAATGAATGAATGAATGAATGAAATCTTTAAAAAATAAAACCCCCAAGTAGGTCATGTAGGTCTCTTGTGTACAAACATTAAGTAATATTGAAGGAAATCTTACTTTTACTGTTTAAAGTACTTCTTGGTATACTAATCAGACATTTTTTACATAATTACAACTAGTAAATGCACAAATTTACTATGAACTTACAAAACTTTGGGTCTAAAAGTATAGAACAACACAATCTGCTTTAATATCTTCAAGAATAAAAAATCTTAGACAAAGAGCACTTTCCTTCTTTTACCATGAATAAAATCAATTTTTAAAAATATAACTGCTATCAATGCTAAGTTAGAAGGTTAGAAACCAATGTTTTAAAGGTATTTTTTTCAGTAAGGTTCTGACAAAAAGGACTCATGTTTGGTAGTCAATCTAAACTTAAAATGGTTTGGTGTTAAGAGAAGAAATTTTTTCTTGAATTGCTGTTTAATAGAACATCCTTAAATTCAGATTAAAAAATGTTTTTAAAAGACAGAAATATGGCATTCTTGCATATTTAAAAGACTTGATGTAGAAGCATACGTTTGTAGCAAGGATTCATTATCTTCCTATTTTTGTGCATCTTCTTGCAGGGATGACTTCTTAGGAAATAATTTATCTTGATTCTAAGTGGTCCTGAATTCCATTTTGCCTGGCATTACAATTTATATCTCATTAGAGACTCTTTTACTTTTACATGGGAAAAAAAAACAACCTTCTAAGATTTTTGACTTTTATCCATGTCTCCTGGGGGAGGCATGAATATGATAATGCCTGTCTGAATCAAAAAGTGTTATGCATGTGACACAGAACAAATGAAAATCAAGCCAGTTTATGCCTCCTGATGTTAAGTATCACCTGCTCTATCACCTCTAGCCAAACAAATGTGTAATAATATGATTATCTTCACGCTTCATTCTCCTTGATTTCCTTATTCTTGAAATTTTTACAGCTCATTGATAGATAAAATAAATGCTATTTTTTTCAAATACCGCTAAAAACTGTTACATTTATTCTCTTGTTTGAGTCATACATGAATAGCAAAAGATGCATAATACATCCTTTGTGACCTTTTGTCAGATTTTACATGATACACAGAATCAATGTTCTTTAACATTAACATTTAACATTAACTCATTTTATAAATAACCCTTCTTAGTAATTTTGCCATATTGATAAATTTAAACCTCTAATATATGGAATAAACAATGGACTCCCTTCTACACTGGAATCTAAATCAGTGGTTCCCCAACTCTTGGATTTTATAGTCTGATAAAATTAAAAAGAATTGGGGTACATAACAGGGTTGCCAAGTTTTTATTTAAACAATTACAAATGTTAGGAAAAGCAACTTTCTTTATCACCAACATTTCATAAAAGTGTGTCAAAATAAGGGCACACTTAGATAAAAGGCAATTACTTTAAGTGAGTAAATTCAGCTTTATGAAAACTTTGTTACACAGTTTCTTCTCATTTTGTTGTGGACAGTATAAAATTTGTATCAGCAAGCACTGCTCAGCAGGCCAGAGTTTAGAGAAATTATCATGCAAATGATCTCAATTAGAAAATACCTGGGTTGAATTAAGTCATCTCTAAAATCCTTTCTAGTCCTAACATATTCTGTTTCTGATAGTTACTGCACTTTTTGTATTGCAAATTACTCTGCTAGTCAACAGTGGTTACTGTGTTGGTGATATTAAACTCAAACTCTAACATGAAAGGCAAGATTTCCAATATATGAATGCAATTTTTAAGCATAAGCTGTATCCTATACACTTAATAGACAGGCAACTGCTGTGGTAGGGCAGCACTTCATAGGGGCAGGCCACCCAATGCTAAGCTTTCTGTCCAAGTGTATTTCGTGTTAATCCAAATGTCCTAAAGTGAAAGCTGCCTCAGATTACTCATTTTGGTCACAAACATATTATTCTGCACGGGGACCATTCAGTTAGTCCTGCTGAGGAATGGTGTGTACTGTATTTTTGTTGAGGGTACAGGCAGGAGCTGACTACAGTGAACTATCTATATTAATATTATACATTGACCCCCAAATCCACTTAGTACCACACAAATGTGCATTGTGCTCTGCAGTCATGCATCTCTTTCTTTTTCATCTTTTTTTCTATGCATTTTTAAGTAGCTATGGATCCAGAAGAGTCATCTATTTTCCTAGATGATAGAGTGGCCACCATTCAATTATTTTTCAAATCCATCTTCAATATTTGTTTTTATAGAGCGTTCCTTTGAACTAAACTCAACCTCTGAAGGTAATTAGACTTTACCCAGCGCTGCAAGCAATCAAACTTATCATCTCATTAGGGTGCCGTCTTATCTCTCTTTGTTTAATTGAATGCATCTATTTCCTTGCCACCATAAGTTCAGTGGTTAGGTGTTAAGCTTATAACTGTGCTGCAAATTAGTGTATAAATATAGTGTGTGTGTGTGTGTGTTGATGTTGGTATGTTGGCTAGAGCATGAAAATAGCAAGAGAGGGACACTACAGCTTACATGTGGCAGGGAGCTTTTGCCTGGCACTATTGCATCATGACAGAAAACTTAGAATACATCAAAACCGCACTTCTGTGACTTATTATATATGCCATGTACAGCTATTTGGAATGGTATTACTTCATGGTACCTAGTTTAGGTTCCTCATTCAGTTTGAGGACTGGTAATGCAAAGTAATTGCTGCTCAGCTCAAATACTCAAAATTACCTAATTTCCAGAAAATTTGGAACAATTTAACTGGGCATTAACATTAGAAATAAGTTGTGGAAAGAAGAGAGGTGATGCTAATATATTAAATATCTAATAGAGTAACAGTGAATGATTTTAAAGGGAGAAAGAATCACTTACAAATGAAGAGATATGTTGTTCTATCAATTTTTGTTCATGTCTGTTCTTGAGGAAAAGAAGTGGATTACCGTAACCAGCATATCATTTCCAGATAATTCTGTATGACTCCAGGATGGATTTTAATTCCTTCCTATGACAGTGAAGGCTTTGTTCTGGAAATTCACAAGATATTAAAAGAAAAACAAGATAGCCTAAAGGAGCCTGTGCTGACTGAGGACTGGAAAGCTATGTAAATTTCCTGTCTTTAGGGAAAACTAGTCGGCAGAAGATGTCATCGTGTCACAGAAAAGCTAGAAGTGATTCTTTTACTGAAGGATGTAAAATCAATATGTCAACTGAACTCTAAATGTAATCTACCATGTTTGATCAACTGGTGAGCTTGTCAAGAACCAACTGTCAGCTGCTCAGTACACTGCTGCCCACGGCCCTTGATCCTCTCCATCTTGGAACAGCCTCCCTGGTAGTGATAGGCTCACCAGTGGCTCCATTTACATGCATTTGGTTATGAATCTTGGCCACTATTTACCTTAAGTTGAAGGAGTCTGTTTACTGGGCACCTGATAGAGTCCAAGTTCCAATTAGAGAAGAAAAATTCAGCAGCAACGTCAAAGCATTAAAATAACTGGGACATCAAAATATAAATAAAAATGCCGGTACAGGGACGCCTGGGTGGCTCAGTTGGTTAAGCGGCTGCCTTCGGCTCAGGTCATGATCCCAGCGTCGTGGGATCGAGTCCCACATCGGGCTCCTTGCTCGGCAGGGAGCCTGCTTCTCCTTCTGCCTCTGCCTGCCACTCTGCCTGCCTGTGCTCGCGCGCTCTCTCTCTCCCTCTCAATCTGACAAATTAAAAAAAAAAATTAAAAAAAAAATGCCGGTACGATCTGACCTTATGCCTTTGTACTAAGGAATATAAAGCTATTATGCCAATACAACTAAAAGCTGTACATTATCTAGTTTGTGGTTAGCTATTCTAAATTATGCAAGATTATCAACAAAATGTCTTGGCAGAAGAATTTAATGTCCTATTTATATATCTTGGGGAAGCTATATATTCTTTATTATAATGTCTTTGAAAAGATGGCATGTTATGGCTAAATACTCTTATGATATTTTATTTCATGTTAAAAAAGTAAACTCTTACGGACTCATGCAAGAAAACACATTTGAAAGCAAAATAATATTTTAATGTAATAGCTAAAATTTAAGGAAACATTGAGCAATGACTACTTTTGATCTTGTACCAAAAGTGCTTCCAGAGGTGGTCCCTGCACTTAAGTTACTCTTTAAGTGACCTGGAGAATTAACAGGCAAACTAATAATACTCATAATATCTGCCAAGAGCCAGGTAAGCAGAATCCATCATCTGTTGTGGGGCCATCTAGGAATGTTTGACATAGGTGCTATTTGAGTAAATCCTAAAGGAGAACTGTGATTTTTTTTTTTAAGTTGGAAATGAGATGCTTTACAGGAAGAGGCCATAACACTAGTAAAGCTTGGTGGCATGCTCATCAAGACAATTCAGTGGGACAAGGCTATGGTCTTCAAGCCTTTCTATGTGAAAGGACTGCCTAGGAAGCTTGTCGAAAGGCTGATTTCCTCTCTTCTGCTTTCTGAGTCTAGGTGAGACTCAGGAGTCTGAATTTTAACGAGCATCTAGAGTGAATCCAAAGCAATTCTTGTGTATGTATTTGAATGTTTACAGATGTGTGTATTTGTGTGTGGGGGTTAAGTTTGTGTGTGGGGGTGTGTATGTGTTTGAGAGTGGGCAAAAGAAGAAGGGGACGTAGAGACGGTGAGGATGGAGAAGGCTGTGGGGAGCAGATTATGTGGAGCCTCAAATGCCTAGTTGAAGAGCCATGCAGTTATTACAGAGTTGTAGACTTCAAAATCCCAAATAACAGGAAGGCAGTGAAAGAGATATGGGCTTTCATCCAATTGTGTGTTAAGAGTTGCAAGTGAAGGGAAACATATTCTTTGATCTAAACAGAGAACAGCAGTTCATGCAACAGTCTCTTCAAGCCATAGTTGAGATATTCTTATGGAACTAGCATCTGTGGGTGAAGGGATGAATATGTGAGGGTGAGAAGTAGTATTAAGAAATGGAGAAGAAGGGGGCGCCTGGGTGGCTCAGTCTGTTAAGCATCTGTCTTCAGCTCAGCTCATGATCCCAGGGTCCTAGAATCCAGCCTCACTTTGGGCTCCCAGCTCAGCGGGGAGCCTGCTTCTCCCTCTCCTCCCCACTTGAGCTCTCTCTCACTGTCTCTGTCTCTGTCTCTCTCTCAAATAAATAAACAAAATCTTAAAAAAAAAAAAAAGAAATGGAGAAGAAGGAAAGAAAGTGCATCAGAAATCTCTCAAATTGCTCATTCATTAAATCATTCCACCACATGCATTGGGGATCTAGTCTGTGCCAGTCACTGAGCGAGGTTCTGTAGATGTAGAAATATAAGATTTATTCTCTCTCTCTCTCTCTTTTTTAAGATTTTATTTGTTTATTTGACAGGCAGAGATCATAAGTAGGCAGAGAGACAGGCAGAGAGAGAGGGGGAAGCAGGCTCCCCGCTGAGCAGAGAGCCCGGTGTGGGGTTCGATCCCAGGACTCTGGGATCATGACCTGAGCCAAAGACAAAGGCTTTAACCCACTGAGCCACCCAGGCACCCTGATTCATTCTTTCTCTTGAGTTCACATTTCCATAGATCCACAGAGAAATACACATGACAATACAAGTGTGATAAGTACCATAATGAGTTAGGGATGTGAACTGAGGGAAAACGAGATGCCACTTAACCCAGAAGTTGTGTGTGTGTGTGTGTGTGCGTGCGTGCGTGCGTGAGTATGTGTTTAAAGGTTTCCTGGAGAAAAGCTGAACTCCTAAATTGAGTATTTAAGCATAAGTGAAAGTTCTTCAGGTAAAGGAGAACAGGAAAGGCTTTCTAAGCAAAGAAAACAGTCTTATAAGAGGTCAAAATGGCCTCTTCACTGTACATTGGCTTAGTTGCTTGGATGACATGTTGTGAAATGGCCTCAGATAAATGGGGAAGTTATAATACCAACTTATCCTTATTGAGGTCTTCTTGTGTGCTGGCTACTGCCAATAGCTGCACAAGAATTTTCTTATTTAATCCTCACAATACTCCTATAAAGGGGACGCCTGGATGTCTCAGTGGGTTGGGGCTCTGCCTTCAGCTTGGGTCGTGATCTCAGGGTCCTGGGATCGGGCCCCGTGTCTGGCTCTCTGATCGGCGGGGAGTCTGCTTCCGCCTCTCTCTCTCTGTCTGCCTCTCTGCCTATTTTTGGTCTCTGTCAAATAAATAAATAAATAAATAAATAAATCTTTAAAAAAATCCTGTAAAGTAGGTATCATTATTGTCTCAGGTTTCAGTGAGGAAACTGAAGCCCAATGAGGTCAATAAACTTGCCCAAGGCCATAAAACTGATAAATTGTGGAGCTTGGTTTTACAGCCCATGACCTTAGAGACTGTCTTATATTGCCTTCATGTACCATATATAAAGGATCTTGTATGTCACATTAAGGAGGTTTGACATTCTCCTAAGGACAATGAGCAGCTGTTGGATGACATATTCATATTTGTAGCTTTTATTAGAGACCACTCCTCATAACAAGGGTAGTTTGATCAGAAGGGATCAAGAGTAGGCTGTGACTCTAGTTAGAGTGGTTGCTATAATTCCAGAAAGAAATGCTGAGGTCTTGGATTAAGACAGTCTGTCAGTGTGGTAGTCAGGCTCTGTGATAGTCCCTGATGATTTCTGACTTCTGGTGTTCAATGTCCTTGTAAACCCTCCAAGGGGAGCTGGACTGACTGACTTGCTTCTAATGAATAGAAAATGGCAGGTGTAGTGGGATGTTGCTCTCAATATTAGGTTATAAAAAAACTGTGGCTTCGGTCCCACATGTGCTCTCTTGGTCTCTCTTAGCCTGCTGCTCTGGAAAAGCCAGCTACTATGGTGGGAGACCTGTTGGGAGGCCTGCATGAGGGAACTCGACAGAGGATCTTCTGAGGTCAGTTGTAAGCCTCAGGAGTGAGCTTGGAAGCAGATCCCTCCCTAGAGTAGCCTTGAGATGATTGTTCTGTGCTAGCACCTTCTTGCAGCCTTGTGAAGGCCCTGAGCAGAGCCACGTAGTTAAGCCTCTCCTTGATTCCTGACCCACAAGAACTGAGATGGTAAATGCTGCTTATCTTCAGTCATGAAGATTTTGTAATTTGTTTCTCAGTAGCAGATAACTAAAATATCAGGAGTCATCACATAGACTGCAAGCCCCTGGAGACACTTGGTATAAATGTGGCAGGTTGACACTGTTTAATGATGCCATTTGTGTACAGAGTACTATATAGGAGGGTTTTTCTGCGAGGATATTACTACCTCTAATTGACAGTAAAGCCCTGAGGAATTAAGTTGCTTATAATAATCTGTTTTTGTCTACTTTTCCAACAAAATATATTTTTGGTATTTCTAGCATAATTTTGGAAGATCTGAGCGTGCACCTCAGGCTAGCTCATATGGCATGAGGCCAGATAATGGGGCTTGAATTTCCAGCATCCACTCAGATTGCCCCTCACTCTGGATATTAAACCAGTTCATTATTCTCTATCTGGGTGTGTAGAAGAAACCACAGTGTTACAATATAGTTGTTGTGACACATAGAGCACACAGCCAAGAAAGTGACTGTTGCGATATACAGCAAATGAATTTTGATAAAGATGAGATTATTATGCACTCTTATGCTGAATTTCACGACTGTATAGGATATTTATAACCCTTAAATAACTGCCTTTCATTATGTATTCTTCCCCAAAATAGTTGATGAAAAAGAGGACAAATTTAAAATGGAGTCCTTGAAGGCCCCCCACCCACCCATGATGTGTACTTTCTCAGCCTTCTGAGTCATGAGCTGTGTGCATACAGTTGGCTCGGATGAGCTGGCACCCTCGAAACTGCAGCAGCTGCACAAAACAATTACCAGGCTCTGACTGAGAAAATTTCCCATGGGGGACAAAGAGCCAGCTGGGCATTGCTGGTGCTTGTCTGGTGGACGTTTGTTAGTTTGTATGAACACTGAAATTCCCAGGGCAGCAATCAATGGGTGAGATAATTCAGCTGAGAATACATTAACCTAGAAAACTGCAATTAGAGAAGACCCTTTTGAAGGGAAACTCTGTGCCTTCAGCAAAGCAAACTAGCAAGCCTTGTCCTGACCATTTAGAACCTGGAGGAAGCCCCTGAAGCTTGGCATCTCATTAAAAGTGTCTGGCACCCATTAATGAAATTCAATCTATCAAGCCTCACTTTTCTCAATGTAACCTGCTGAAATAATGTCCTTAAACCTTCTGGTCAAAATTACACTTGAATTTTATACACAGAGCAAACTTCTAGTGCTAATCCTCTACGACATATTCATTATACCAAAGGCTGTGCCAAAATATTAATATTTGCCTGGATTACTGTCAGATAATAATACCTCAGAGCACCTTAATACATTCAGTGATTCAGAAAAACTCATTATCTTGAAACTATCATTTACCTTGTTATGAAGACAGTAGGTGAAAAGAGGTGATTTTTATGGTAGATTTTATATCTTCAATGTAATATATATTTAAAATAAAGGTTGTAAATCTTAAACTAAGGAAGTTCATTTCAAGTTACTTCCATTTTGCTAACTAATATATAATTTACTCTGTATCTTTAAGATTATAGATTCATTAGTACGTTTATTAATATATTTAAAAACACATTTAAATACAACTAAATCTTGATATAACTGACCAGAGGTTAACCCCTATACTATCTGCAGTAAATGATAATGGCAGAGAACATTTTATATTATTTAGGAGAAAGAGAAATATTCACTTCCCAGAGAATATTTGCAAATATAAAGCTTCAAAAAATAAGATCCTATTGTTACTTCTAGTAGAAACATAACTTCTCAGATGTTAAAAGTGGTTATGCATATAATTTAAGTTCCCTTTGCAATACAAGCTTTGGTCAGGAGCAGAAGATGCGTCCCTGAACATCTTTCATGTTTCATTTACCTCAGGAGTTAGGAAATAGGACATCTGAGGCTTAGGCTAGTCACAGGAAACTTGTCATTCACAAGAGTGAAGGAGAAGGAGGAGGAGAAGGAGAGGAATAGGCAGAGAAAGAAGGAGGAGGACAAGTAGAGGAAGAAGAAGAAGAAAAGAATGAAAGAGAAGTGTGTAATTTTTGTCTGGGACATGGTAACAATTAAAGGCAGTAGCTTGAAAGTTTGGGGGCTTATGATCATTCCTGACACTCTGCAGCATTTCCTGCCATGATAAGTCTTCCGGGGTGAGAGCCTTCCTCACCTAGCTTGGATTTACTCAGCAGGAGACTAGGGCCCTGACAGCCATAACAGATTTGATTATAATTGTGATATATGTAATAAATGGTAAAAGGGAGGTGCTGTGAGAATGTAAAACTGAGTTTTAACTTAGTTAAAATCAGTTAAAACTGATTTTAACTTAGTCTGGTGAGGGTGGGGAAGGCATTCTTGAAGAAATGGTATCTGAACAGAAGTTGGCTAGGTAGGGTGGTGGCACGTAGAGGTGATACCAGAGACAGGTAGGGCTCACACGCACGAAGTCTCGAGGCTTCCAGTCACTTCCTGGACCTAGGAATCTAGGCCTTTCCTTTAAGGAGAAGTCACTGTCTCCCATCAATACCCCATCTTTTCCCAAAAGTAGCTCTTTACAGCTTTGGGAACTTTGGTGGTCTTCCCATGTGGATGACAGCTTTACAGATGATTCGAGAAGGAAGTGGGCCAACAGATTGTCCAGCAAGCAGCTGTGACCTGCTTAAAGTCACAGAGTATCATGTGTTACCTCAGTGGTGAACATCTTGTAGATTTAATCTACTTGTTTGCTGTAAAAATCTCAAGTTTAGTAAGAATTATTTGTAATTGGCACATTCATCCTATGACTCTTCTAAAGTAATCCCTGATCAGTTTTTGCTGGTCTCTAGTCTCAGAGGCTAAATATTTCCTTAATTCATTTTGCAAAGTCTCCCCTCCACTGCCCCTGCCTCAACTTTAGAGAAGGCTCAGAACTATTTTGAGTTAGGCCATCATCTGAATTAATTCAAATTCAAAATCGTCTAAGTCTGAATGAATTAGGTTTTTTAGGACTTTATTACACATTGTAGATCTTCATCCTCCCAGTCCAATGTAAAGCCATGGAGTCATGAGTCATTGCAGTTCTGGCCTTAATTTAATTTCAAACTTGCTTGCCTTTAGTCTAAGGTAGGCCCTTGGGCCGTTTAAGCTCCTGACCTACTTCGGAGTTTCTTTCATGCTCTGGAATGCAGCACATTTTACAAAGCAGGTTAGGCTCTAGAACAGGTCATTAATCATTGTAGCTCCCTGGGCTTTCCTAGCGCTTTTGAGAAGGAAACAGAACTGATACAAATAAACCATGTGGGAAATTTTTATTTTGAAAGCTTCAGATCTGTTCATAGAAACCACGAGGGAGGGGAGAGGTATTGCACTCTAAATTTAGGTAAGTAGGGATGACTCAATTACTGGAAAATGTTCACTTTCTCTAACAGGAAAGGGAGATATGAGGATCTAGAAGTCATCTTTTAAATTATATAAATGGTCATTCAATATTTTGAAGTTATACCCAATATTTATTGATAAATTGATTATAAATTATTTATCTTTTAAATTAATGGTAATTTTAAAAAAGATTTTATCTGTTTATTTGAGAGAGAGAGAGAGAGAGAGAGAGAGAGCACAAGACAGGAGAGGGTCAGAGGGAGAAGCAGACTCCCTGTCAAGCAGGGAACCTGATGCGGGACTCGATCCCAGGACTCCAGGATCATGATCTGAGCTGAAGGCAGTTGCCTAACCAACTGAGCCACCGAGGTGCCCCTTAATGGTAATTTTTTTAAAAAAGAACTATTTATGTATTTGAGAGAGAGAGAGTGAGCTCACACACATCAGTGAGGGGAGGGGCAGAGGGAATCTTCGCACAGACTCCCCACTAAGCATGGAGCTCAATCCCAGGACCTATGAGATCATAACCTGAGCTGAAACCAAAGTTGGATGCCCAACTGACTGAGACGCCCAGGCTCCCACTAATGCTAATTTTTTAATAGCTAAGGACACCTTTACACATTGATCAAATGTATCATTTTATGTTTAGGACTACCAGGGCTTGAGTTTTGGTAAAATAGAAGGCTTATGAACCTTATATATTTTTCTGGATTCCAAGCAAGCACATTTATTTAAGGGAGCAAATGATCGGTACCCAAAGCACAACTAAAATTTCAAATGAATGAGAAATTAGCTTTTACAATTTAAGCATAAATTAAATAATAATACATACTTTACTCTTCATTTCAAATTTTATAGATTAGAAATGGCACTTATATACATATTCACAGGATAAATAGGCACTTGAGGGGCATTCATCTGAAAAACTTGGAAAGACCTAAAATAATTAGGTATGGAGAATAAAAAGTGTGAGGTCATAATAACTTTTCTGAGACCAGGAGTGTCTTCTCAGGCACTCCTCTCACTTCCACAGCTGGGTCTCACCTCAGCTCATCCTCATGTCAGTCCTCTCCACTCTTCCCAACACTGCTCATTGTTCACGGCCCATTCCAGTTTTCCATGAAGTTACTCCCGAGCACACAGATACACGCTTTACCCAAATGCTAACTGCAAATAAAGTCTGGCTTATGCACATTACCTTTTAAACATACATAGCTCTGTAGTACATTAATATATTCTCCTATTATGTCATATATTATAAATAGTCTTCCGACTAAGACTCATCAGAGGAAGTCACTATGTAAATTGCTTCTGCATAGCAGGTAGAGCATGTCTTATATGTCATAGGTACACAATAAAGGATGTCTCCAAAGGATAGAGGCAGTGGAATTAAACCTGAGACACAACACTGAAGAAGTGTGTGTGTGTGTGTGTGTGTGTAAGATTGTTCTTATTTGCACAATGACTGAAGTGTGGCTAAAATCAGATTTTCAGAATTGAACAAAAATATTTCCACCTGCTTGGGAATGTATTTGGAGGGGCCTAGATAGGATTCCTACTAATGCCCCTTTTTAAGTTCTTTTCATTTCTGACTTTTCTTAGAATGGGAATAAGTACAGGCTGATCCTCAAGATAGGGGATAGAATTTATTTTAATTTCTACTTCATGACAATGTCATCTTAGATTTTATTTGAAGGCATTGCAAAGGTAACCTGATATTTTGTGAAGAATGATTTTGCCAAGGAGACCATAATTTCTCAAGGGTTTAATGAAGCTATTTCAAGATCTTACGAGAGGCAAGAAAATCTCTAGTTGAAGGCAGGTATTAGATTAAGCCATAAAAAATGAAGTTCTGATTAGTTCATATAAGAATTCTGTTTTTTTAAAAATCTAGGCTTATTGAAATGTTACTTTTTTAAATAGACACCTGTGGTGTTTTTTAGTTTTCCTGACCAATTATTACATTGTAAATGGTTCAGTCTACACTAAATGCAGGAAGCCCAGCATAATCATAAATTTATTCTGAATAACAATTAATGTTCCTTTTTCAGGAGAAAACTGTTTTGCTGAGCCCCTAACTCCTTCTGAAAGGGGAATGGTAATGGCAATGTGGTTGAGTGATACCGTAGGAAGGTGGTATGGCAGGGAATTTGGAAAGATACAGACAGAACCAGAAGGCTTGTTTCTTAAAAATATCTTTTCTTTTGCTTGTCATCCCTCATCTCCCTCCCTGACATTTCCATCAATAAAAGATTCATTTGAGTTAATGAGTTTCTCCTTCAAGACAAAAATACATCCTAGTGAGAACAAAACTCCCAGTTTTTCATGCAGCTTTTTATATGAAATATTCCATCAAATTAGCAAAATTAGCAAAAATTCAGAAAACACGGATTTTTAAAAAATTTTATTTATTTGACGCAGAGAGAGAGATCACAAGTAGGCAAAGAGGCAGGCAGAGAGAGAGAGAGAGAGAGAAGTAGGCTCCCTGCTGAGCAGAGAGCCCGATGCGGGGCTCGATTCCAGGACCCTGGGATCATGACCTGAGCCGAAGGCAGAGACTTTAACCCACTGAGCCACCCAGGCACCCCAACATGGATTTTTTATTATAATGAGAAGAACTGGGGGAATTTACTTGTAAACAAAGTCTATTTATAATTTTGTATATTACTGCGAAATATTTGGATAGTCTGTGGGATAGTCACCCATGACACAGAAGGAGCATTTTGGACTGGAATACGGACCAGGAAGAATGGTCTACCTTACAAAACAAGAAGTTACTAGGTGCAAGGGGGTCAAGGAAGAGGAGGCAGGAAATAGGAGGGCAGTTCAGATATGGAAGCTGTCTCACCATGCATTTCTACAGCGGCCTCTAGGACTTTGCCTCCCCCATTAATTTGGTTTGAAAACCTCTGCATGAATGTTTGTGTGTACTGTTATCCTTACTATGCATGTCTCTAGCTGCCTCCCAGCCTCCACCTTCTCTCTTCATGTTTTAGTGCAGGCACTGCCCTCTTTAACTCCTCCAGACTCCGTTAGATACTCCTTCTCTGCTCACAGATCACCCCTTATGCCACAGTATAATTTTTATTACTTTTTTAATGGGTTCTATTAATCTTTTGATCTTTGTCCACATGACTAAATGGTGGGGATGTGTTACCATTATAACGAGATTTGCTACACAGTGTCCTGTTCAGAGTAGGCACTGGGTATGTACCTGAAGAATTAGAGAACCATTTGCTCTTTCGCCTTGACTTGAAGAATGCTTACAAGGAAGAGATTATCTCTATTCAGATCCTAATTACAGATTCAAGCCAGAAGCATCAAACAATGTCAACAAGAACATTGGCAGTATTAAGTGATGGGGCCTGGAATTTCAATCCACGTGATATTCTCATTCTCCATTTGGAAGCTAATGGTATCAGAGTTGCTACCTCTTAAAGATCAGCACAGGCTAGTCCTCTCCGAATTGTTCTATCCAGCACAATGTCTTCTTATCATTTCCTGTCTCTTTTCTCATTGATAAAAAGGAGAAAATATATATTTTTTCTTTTCTGTTACACACATATATATATATCTATATATATATACACACACATACATATATAATAGATATATTATTATACCTATTATATATAATAGGTATATATAATATATATATATATACCATGACTGTCAGGATGTACCTCTATCTACCTATCTGTCTATCATCTATCTATAAAGAGGGAGTAGAATTAATTTTCCTGTGTCTTGTTTGACGTGCCTGGTACTTAGAAGGAACTTAAAAATGTTAAATGGATGGATACATAAGGTCCTTATTCCTTATTACCAAAGTATCATCAGAAGTTAGAATCTTCTCTTATATATGTCAAGAATATACTATATAAAATGTCATTTTATTAAGCCTGAATACCAATTGATGAGTAAGCCCTGTGGCTAGGTCTTTGGGGGCATATTTTTAAAGATGTTATAATCTTATTCCACAAGGCATAGTTAGGAGGTAAAAAAAAGTTATTATGAAGGCGCATGCACACCTATCTATCTATCTATCTATCTATCATCTATCTATCTATCATCTACCAAGATATACAAAAGAACTTGAAAATAAATGGTCTAGTTTTTTGAAAATAGACCAAGTGCCTTAGAGTTTAAGGATAGGAGAGGTCAACACAGGCTGTGGTGGCTGACAAATTTACCTGGTGATGCTATAAAATTCAGAAATGGGTAGGACTTGATAAATAGAGAAGAGGATGACAATATTGCAAGTCTAGGGATCACTGCCAGTAAACCTCCAGGTCTCGTCATAAGTGGAAAAACTGGAGACATAAGGAGACTGCCCAGAACAGAGAGTATGTGCTGGTCAGGAGTAAGAATACAAATGACAGGAAGGGGAACATATGCACAGTGTGATTGCTCTGGGGAGAAGAAATATTCAAATGTCTTCTGTAGTGTGTGTGTGTGTGTGTGTGTGTGTATTTTTCTAGACAGATGAGAGGAGTCAATTACAAAGGATAGCAATATATAACTCATGAAGTGAGTTCATGTGGGTGATAGAGCAAAAAAGGAATTAACTCATTAAAATTCCAAAGTTTTCTAAGACTGTGTTGGGAACAACTGTTTCAAACAATGCCAGTATTTTTAAATAGCTGCACTGAACTCATTGGTTGAATCAGAATCAAGGTGTGCGGTAGGTCACTCAGGTGAAGCATTAAGCCAAAGCAAGAGAAGAGAATGAGGTTATTGATGTCTGCTGCTTTCTGCAGCTACAGAAGCTTAGGGAATTGAAAATGTTCCAGAAGCAAGTTCTCCTAACCTTTATAGATTAATCAGGAATCTCTCCTTCCTCTACTGGATAACTACACTAAACTGATGTTTTCCTGAAACTTCAGAATCTATGCCTAATGTTTTCTGGAACACAAAGTGAATGTCAAGTGTCAACTGAATATAATCATATCCCAGCTATTAGCAGGTTAATTTTCACATGTTGTAGCTGAAAATTCTTATAACTGTTATATAGCAGTAGTTGTGCTCTGCGTTTGTTCTCAAGGGCTGAGGACGGGGAAGCACTTCTATCCTATTAATAAGGAATTAACTCTTCATAAGCTATGGAAATAAAAATAGGATGAAGAACAAATAACAAGGTATATTTCTCATTTTTATATGCTCTCAAATCCCATTCTTGAATTTCATAAATTTAAAAATAGCCAGTTTGATATTCCATATGGGTAGGAAATAGAGATGCATGTGTTAAAACATGGACTATATTTTTAAAAGTCTTATCTTAAAGCCAATAATTTAAAAATCTTACATTTTAACTTCTTCAAATACTGTGGATAAGGAGCCATTCTAGCTAAATCAAGTTTTAGGTTATAGCCCCCACCTCCCCATGAGGCAAATATTTCTTTCTTCCTTTTTTTTTTTTTTTAAAGATTTTATTTGTTTATTTGACAGAGATTACAAGTAGGCAGAGAGGCAGGAAGGGAAGCAGGCTCCCTGCTGAGCAGAGATCCCAGTCCTGGGATCATGACCTGAGCCAAAGGCAGAGGCTTTAACCCACTGAGCCACCCAGGCACCCTGAGGCAAATATTTCTATATATTGCTATCTAGCTTTTGATATAGGTTTCAATTTTACATAAAGTGAACAAGGGATTTTGCAATGTAGAATTACTGTTCTTGACCACATTTGGGAATCTTATTTTTCAAAGATAAAAATAATTTCTTAAGGAACATAAGTTCATTCTTTTCTTTGTTGCTTTTTTTATGTTCTTGTATATTGTCTCTTCCTGACAGTATCAATTCTACATTTGATTTGAACCCGTTGGCACAAAAGTAGCATCAGATTTTTTTTTTTCTGAGAATATTCTCAGAACAAATGAGTAATAGCAGTCCAAATTTTAGTGACTGTGTTAAAAAAAAGTTGTTTGCTTTTCCACAAAGTTAATTTTCTGTCTTATTCTTGAGGCAGGTAGTAAAATATTCATCCTCAAAAAAGTAGCCTGTTTGCTTACTTGGTTTTAACTAGTTATGTAGAGTTATATTTAGTAGTGACTATTTGTACTTCTTGAACAAGTTATCTTGTAAAGAAGAGGATTGGAGTTAGGAATCGGACCAATTAGAAGGAGTTGGATCAGTTGATGGGATTCTTGGGCTCTGCCAGATTAGGTGGGAAGGAGCAAATACAGAAATTAAAATGGTCCGGCTCTCAAGGGAGCAAGCCAAGTGGAAAAAATCCTGACTCTAAGTCTAGAAATGAAGGTCCTAGTCTTAAGTATGTAGTTAACAATTTATGGGACTCTGGGTAATTCACTTAACTCAAAATTCTCAATAAAATTTTATTCTTGACTAGAATCAACGAAAAATTCAAAGTGATTTTGATAAAGGAAAGCACAAAATAAATAGCAGAACAAGAGCAAAGTTTAATGTCTGACCCTTTCAAGTTCCTCAAAACATTTACACGTGTATGACACGTTAAATGTCAATACATAAAGCCACTTAGAATGAAGTTGATCTGACCAACCTGGCCATACGGTGGAGGTCCCTGAGCTCTGTCCCCTTGGGCCCATGCTGCTTATTGGCACCCAGCACTTTAAGGAGCACAAGTTTCACAACTATTGGAACAATTATATTTTGTAAAGGAGATTTCCTCCAAAATAGCACTAGAGTATTTCTCTATATTACAGTCTTCTTTTCTGTATTGCTGTAGCAGTAACATGGTGAAGAAATCACAAAGACCACCACTGTCAGTGTATATCACAATCTAGCCGTTCAATGTATAATAATAATGTTTATCAGCAGTTTGATATGTCACAGAAGATAGCTGCATGGAAATAGGAGCTAAGGAACCTATGTTCTGATATTCTCCCTGAACTTAAAAAAAGAGGGAGGTTTTGAAGGTTCAGGATAGAGCAAATCTGTCTTGTTGAAGGCAAAATTCCTCCAATTTCCCTGTGCAACAACTGTTTGCCCCTCTGATTCTACTGGACTAATTTGTTTGTAAAATGCAGAGAAATTTGAGAGAATCAGTGTAAGAAACATATTCAAAATCTTAAAGTGACCAATCAGAAGTCTAAGCTGAAATAATTTGAAATAATATGAAATAATTCTAATATGAAAAATATGGTAATGATTTCTCTTTTTAATATCCACAAAGTTAATGCCTTCGTTTTTACTCACTTTCAAGTAATCAGTTGTATAGAATGGACAGTAATACTTGTTCTTTGAAAAATACCATTTTTCCCCCAGTTAATTTTATACTGACATTTCATGCTTGCAGTTGTCCATTTACCAGAATTAAAGTACTTCACCCATCAGGATTTACGCATTCAGTTCTATGGAAGGAAATATAGGAAAGGGAGAGAAGGAATCTGCTTCACCTGAGACACAAAGTGGGCTGGTAGGATCTGATGATGGCAGAAAAATGATGCAAGGGCACGAGAAGGAATACAGCAGTTAGTTTTGGAAGTAATTCAGGTGCCTGCAGGTAGGAAAATTTAGGAGCCTGAAATCACTCTTCTCCAATACAAAGCCATGAATAATGGATATAGCTATGGGCACAATTTACAAATGACAACTTATCACCTGAGACAGGATTGTCTAGCTCAACCGACAGCTGCCAGTCAACCAAGAAGTAGTATTAGAATATTTTTCTCCATTACATTCTTTTTTTTCTTTTGACTTCCTTCACTCAATCTCAACTAGCATGGTTGCCATGACCCAAAAATGAAGACTGTGTTCCTAGGAATAGTATGGAGATTTGTCAGCTTGATTCTTTTACCTTTTATCACCTCATCTCTGTCCCCACCATTAAAGTGATATCCTTAGTATCACCAGCCTCTGGATACTGGGACAAGGGGCAGAAAAAGCAGGTTCTCCATTCTCAGCAACATGGCCACTATTATACAGCAGCCTTAACTATGGTAGTCTCAGAAGAAAGACTGAGATACTTTTCAGGTCTCTTTTTCATGATCCTGCATTTCACATTTTTCCATTTCTACCTAAGTGATTCTAAATAAGTCAGCTTCAAAATACAGGTGTATTTGCAGCAGATGTATTTAAAACAGAGAAAAGAATATAGCTGGTGTTTTCTCCAGCCCCTCTAAGCTGAGTTCTATATTTGGGACATGGTTGGAAAAGAAACCTAAGTTGACTTCATTAAAACAATGAAGAAAAATGTACTTATTATGTACTACCACCTTCCCACCACTATTGTCTCATGTCTTTCCCAATCTTGTTTCTTTTAAAAGTTTTAAGATTTCTAACACATCCATGTTTGAGTTGAACTACAGTGCCCACAGTTAGCTTTTTGTCTAGGCTGGTATTTCCTACAGAATTTCCCCTCAAACATGAATTCCCTAGAATATCAATAGGTATTATATACAAAGAAACAATTAAAAATGGGTTCTGATAGGGTGCCTGCCTGGTGGGCTCAGCCAGTCAAGCAAGCGACTCTTGATCTCAGGGTTGTAAGTTTGAATCCCATGTTGGGTGTAGATATCACCTAAAAATAAAACCAAAAACAAAACAATAAAAAAAAAACCCAAACCCCAAAAAAGCAAACTCGTGTTCTGGCATCAAAAAGTATGAAATATTTGGTCAAGTAAATATCCATCAAGCAAATACTCATCAAAAAATATTGGGTAAAGCAAAGTTGTACAGATTTCTTTAATTTAGGACTTCTGAAAACTTCTAATGTGCTAATTTGCCATGTTAATCTGGGGCTGGAGAGAGGTGAGAGTGGTATTTAAATAAGAAAATGTTTCTTCTGGAAAATACTTGTGAGACCAGTATTCTCAAGACACTTTGGGTGACTCCAGCCTAGGCAAACAAATTTACATGGAAATTGTTTCTTAAGAGGGTTTGCACAGAAAGTGAAAATCACAGTAGGTTCTCCTGGAATCAGTAGTTTCCCCATGAAAGGAAGTCTGTTTCTCCAATAAGAATTGCATAAATAAGAATTAACATGTTTTTATCTTATTCAGAAATCTACAGAAAGAGATAGACTTATAGTAACAATGAAGAACTATAAAGCCTTAACCTGTACTTGGATTCTCTTCTCAGTTTCTTCAGTGGCATCATGAAAGGATCGGGCTATATCCATACTTTCCAAATTTGCCTGATCTTAAGAATGTTAGAATAGAGATTACAAATGGAATGGAGATTGTTAAAAATTCAGAATCCTCAGACTCCACTGAAATTTACTGAATTTCCAGAGTGTGTATGTGTTGGGGGAGGAGAGAAAAGAGAGAGAAGTGTTTCAGATGACTCCATTGACCAGGAAGTTTTGAAAAAAAATCTAGAGAAGATGTTATCTAAAGTTCCTTTGGATATTAAAATTCTATGAAGATTAACTGCTTTTTAATGAACTCTTTTAAAGCAATTGAGCTTTAGAGGGTTTATTATCTAACTACATAGTTTCCATTATAAATGTGACTTCCACAATACAGAGAATTATAGTTAGAGAGGGAAATATATTACCCACAATTTCACCACTCAGAAAAACAATGAGACATTTTATTTTATTTTAATTTTGCTGTCTTATTTAGGATTTCCTTTTAAATAAAGTTCCATGGTTGAATTCATTTCCTGAGACTAGGAACAGTTCATAGCTACTTAACATTACAAGACCTTGGCTGCCTGGGCATGTGAAAATGCCATGTCTGCTCTGGAATTTCCATAGCTGATAAAAATCCTTTGCCTGAGTCTCATTCTGTGAAACATGAAAAATTTACTCCTGCCTACTCTCATTGGGCAACCTATTTTGAACTGTTTGTCCCAATCCCTAGGCCATGAGGCCAAATGAGCAAAGAAACTCTCCCTCTAAAATGTCCTTTCTGTCTCTGGGTCTGAGTTTAACCCAAGGCTCACACCAACTGAGGGATAAAAACGAAATATCTTGGCAACAGATATCCACAATCTTCCTATGTCTCTGTTGCTATAGTAACCAGGCTATCACTCTGTATGCTGAGCCAAATTGTTTTTACCTGTCTCTCCTGACCACTGATATTTTACTTCTTTTCTTCAAGCATCTATTTTCAACCTGATTTCTTTGGCTGACAAAACTTTTAAAGGAGGCGATATTTTCCTCCTTCGTTCATTTAAAAATATGTGACGAATGTACATAGCTGAACAGGTTTGTTTTTTTTTAAAGCAATTATGTATAAATGCTTGCCCTACAAGCTATGGCTTAATTGTTAATAAGGTTTCATAAGGATGCTGTTCTTTCATCATCTAGAGTACAGAAAGTATGACTTTTGAGCTAATTAAGGTGTTTTAAACTGAAATAAAACTTTATTTTAATTTAGAATATGTCAGCAAATATTGATCAGTTTTGATATGCATATAGTATTTAGTGAAAATAGACAAAAAATAATTTGTTGCTTTTTAAAAATCACCTATTTCACTTTTCAAAATAATGAACTATCTTTATTTTAGATTTAACAGCAAACAACATGCTTGTAGTAGTCAATTGTTCCTTAAATGTCTATAGTTAATTTTAATCTTTTCCTCATCATAACTTAGGGTCTAAGAATATATCTATTTGCCCAGAGAAAACTAGATAACATAATCCAGGATCAAAGCTTTGTATTCAACAAAAGGCCCTTGAAGGCGAGCACCTTGATTTACACATTTTTTTCATCAGTATTGTACATAAAACTTTGACTTACAGTTGGTAAGCACTCACAAATATTGAATCCATAATTATCCTGATGAATGTGCTTTATTTATTCCTACTTGTAGCATCCACATATATTTTTCATTTCAATTTGCGTGTATAGGCATAGATCAAACCCAATATATGGGAAAAACACTAGATGGGGATTTCTGTTTTGCTGTGTCAGGTTTGATGGTATTCTAGAAATAATAATAAGACAATGAATGCAAAACTAATGTCATATTAAATTGGAAGTGTTCAGAGGCAATTTTCAACTTCTGCATTACATTTCATATTTAATTTGGAATCCTATGATTATCACTATTTCTGGCAGTTCAAGATGATCTGTACAGTTTTATTGAGGTTTGCATGATTTTATATTAGTTTAGGCAAGAAATGTTTTTATAAAAACATTTAAAACATACTGTAGAAGTATTGTGGATTTTGTTTTTTGTAATTTCATGAGTGAAGCATCACTGAGGCTTTATAAAAATAACTGTTGAATAGAGACTTTTAAATGAAATATACTTTGTTTTAAAGATTTTATTTATTTGACAGAGAGATCACAAGTAGGCAGAGAGGCAGGCAGAGAGAGAGGGGAAAGCAGGCTCCATGCCAAGGAGAGAGCCTGATGTGGGGCTCAATCCCAGGACCCTGAGATCATGACCTGAGTCGAAGGCAGAGGCTTAACCCACTGAGCCAACCAGGTGCCCCAAAGAAATGTAATTTTTAATTCATGGCTGTGATATTATGGTCTATAACAAGAAACATGTATTTGGTCTTCATGTTCCTGACACAGAGCTCTTAAACACTTGGCTGCTCTACGTGAAGAGAGTGGCAAACATCTTTGTTATGTTAATGAGGTAACTCTGGAAAGCCCCTAGGTCATCTCAAGTCACCTGTGGAGGGAGGCTAACCATCAGTGGAACCAACTATGTAATTAGATTGTTGGAACTTTCAGTCCCAGCCTCTACCTCTGGTGGGGAGAGGGGTTGGAGGTTGAATCTATAGCCAATAGCCAATGAGTTAATCAATCATATCTATGTAACAAAGCCTTCAGAAGAACCCAAAAGGATGGGGCCAGGAGAGGGTCTGAAAACTCTCCACCTCTTTCTCCATGCCTTGCCTTGTGCATCTCTTCCATCTGGATGTTTCTGAGTAATATCCTCCTAAAATAAACCTAAGTAAATGTTTCTCTAAGTTCTGTAATTGCTCTAACAAAGTAGTCAAGCCCAAGGAACAGGTTATGAGGACCTCCAATGTGTAGCCAGCCAGGCAGAAGCACAGGTGACAACCTGGACTTGTGGTTGGTATGCAAAGTGAGGGGGGAGTTTTGTGAAATCGGGTGATATCTCCCAGGTCATAACGGCCATACTGGATTGAATTGTAGGCTATCCAGCTGGTGTCAGAATCGGAACTGGAGTTAAAGTTACAGTGGAATCACTAATGAGACTATTCCTATATATAAAACCACTTGTAATTTGTAGTTGCATCAGAAAGACGTTTTTTAATACTGTCCTTGAAGAAAGCATAGGATTAAATTTATCCAATATGAGAGGAACCACAGAAAGTGTTAGGAAATTTTGTACTATTACTCCTGAGATGACAAATTATTATTTTTGGCTTTATTGAGGCTAATTGACATGCAAAAATTGTACACATTTATAATTTTAAACATTAGCTAATAAAATCAATATTATCCCTCTATTATAAGTCAATCTCCATTTCTAAACAAGTCCTGAATTATAAGCATTGTTTTGGGTTTCTGTCAAAAGTAAATATAAGTTTAGAGTCATTGAAAAACATGAGGAGATAATGAGCATATTTGCAATGGACAAAAGTCAGCGGAAAATAAGAAGCCATAATCTTTGAGCTCTTCTTTATGTCAGTACTATCAGTGTAATTTTGCTTTTCCTGCAACTGAATGGCATGCCACCAACAAAACCCAAAATCCTCTATCCTAATCTAAAATTAGCATAAGAAAAACAGGATATAAATTTACACAAAAGATAATGCTGAAATGAAGCTCCCTGTTAAGGATTGTTTTTTTCTGCTTTTTGACAAGCTTGAGGAGTTCTAGAGAAAATCTACTGTATCCTCCTCCATATTTCTGTGGACTCACTTTTCTGGTAAACTGCTACTAAACTTTTAGATTAAGATTTTGACTAAACAGTCCAATGTTATAGGTATGTCCAAATGACATCCTAACTTCTTAGTAGATCTAGCAGGCCTGTAGGGACCCAGTATAGACTCGTAGAGAGGGTGTACATTAGAGATAAAGAACTTCAAATTTGGGCTCATATGATCTCAGTTTGAAGGCTACTTCCACCATTTCCTTATGTGACCTGGGCAAATTGTTTCCTCTCTCTAAGCTTGATTCCTCCTCTATGAGATGGAGATGTTAATAATAGTACCAACTCACAGGAAGGACTCTTACGTGGATTCAAATTGATAATCCATTAAACCACTTAGCATAGAGCTGGCACATAGTGAATGCTCAGTCAATGTCAGCTATTATTAAGTCCATCATAAGTCTATTTTCATGCCAATAATACACTTAAATGAATCCTAAATAACAAGAATCTATTCTGGCTTTAGACTTTTATGTGGATTTCAGGATTATATAGCCATTTAAACATTCAGAGTTTTCTTTCTTGTGATCTAAGTCTCTGATCACTCCTAAAACTTATTTTCTTAATAGTGGAACTATGGAAAAATTATACTTGTGGACTAGTAGTAATTCTTTTCCTCATCATCTTTTTACCAAATTAAAGTTTCCTGGTTCATTTAGGACTCTTCATAGTCTGATTTTCTGATGATCACAATACAGATTTCTATTAAATTCATCAGACATTCCTCTTAAGTACTCATGCAATGCTGTAGAATTATTTGATCACAATCCAACCAGTATTGAGTCTAAAGGAAATGTGAGCTACGTTTAGTTTTACAATCTTGTAGCATTTTTATATTAGTACTTATAAATGCTATTATTATATATTGTTATATAGTGTTTCTCCAACTAGTTTATTACCCCTTGAGTACTGGTACTAGTTTTTATACTTTTGTGTTTCTAGTGCTTATCCAGCACATAATGCATGCAAAGTAGGATGTGTGTGTGTGTGTGTGTGTGTATGTGTGTGTGTGTTTGTGAGAGAGAGGGAGGGAGAGACAGAGAGAGAGAGAAAGAGACTCATATTTAGCCTGAACTCCTATCTTCATCTTTGCAATGGGCCACTTATTTTGTTTTTCTTCTTTAGAGCCTCTCCTCCCCCACAGCATTTTTCGGATGTGGTCATTGACCAAGGGACTATGCTTCTTAGACCATAAGGATGAACACAGAGCCCTTGTGTTGGCCAGTAGGAGTCTACTTTCTCAGGAAGGTAATGGACACCAGAGGAGAGAATGCCCTTCTCATCGGATTATGAACTGTGAGCATTATGTGAGTTGAAACTGAGGTCCTTGGTTCCTTAAGATGGGGAGTCAAGTTAATATAGAAAATAGCATGGCTGAGATGGCAAGAATGTTATCACCTGTTCAAACAATGAACACATCAGCCATGGCCCACAGCTGATCCTTGCACTTTTTTAGTTATGTGACCCAATAACTTCCCCTCCTCCTTTCATATTTTGCTTAAGTGGTTCCAGTTGGGCTTCTGTTACATTCTGTTATGGCACTGACTTACTGATACAGTCTCATGTGACTGGTCAACAAATATTTGGAACCGACAGCACCTTCTTAAATCTTCCTGATACTCTTATGCATATGAAGGGAGAGTGATCTAATACCAATTTGTAAAAGCTGAACATGACAACAAATAATACATTTTATCCTAAAATTTAGCATAACATTTGAACTAGAATTAGCCTTAGGAATAATGAAATCATACAAAAGTGCAAAAGTTCAGTTTACTTTTATTTAAAAGGGGGCAGATATAGCCAAGAATTTGATCCTCTACTGAACTGAGAACAACAAATGTATGCTAAAAGCAGATCTTTATTCTCCACCTACCCAGCTTTTCTTCTAATTCTTTGTATTCTCTCTCCACAACTCCACTGGAATTTGGTAAGAATTAGCCAACTAAGGTCCTATCTTCTGAGGAAGGACCCTACTACACATCAGCCTGTACAAGGTAGATTATAGTTAAAAAAAATCCAGGTTTTTGAGAGTTATTTTCTATTTTCTCCAATTAATAGAGAAGGTCAGATGGAACATGACATAAAGAGCTGATGCATTCCCGAAGTCTGGCCTATAAAACCAGCGAATGAGAAAAATCTCCAGATCTGAAACAAGAGTCAGATTCAGCATCTTGCCTATGAGGAGAATCTGGAAGGCAAGCATTTGCTTTGGGGATTTTTGACCAACAGACTTACTCTTGTTTAATTCTCTTAAATGTCTTCGGTGGTCCATTTCCCAATCTTTTAAGATTCTTTTTATACATTGTGTAGGTACTAGTGATACAAACACCTCTTGTTTCATTCCTTTTCTGGTACTCATAGTTCCCCAAATGTGCCCCATTCCAGATTCTAATTCCTAACCCTGAAACTTCTCAAGAGTTTATATTCCCCAACCACCATCCCAAACTCCCAATATAGGTAAGGTTTCCTCTTGAAGTACCCTCTGCACTCTGTTTTTCTGTAGTAAAATCCTTCACACTGCATCCTAATGCCTATGGATTGTGCTTGTCTATCTCTCTCCCTTCTCAAAGGCACAGTAATTGCCTTTTCACATGAATTCCTAGAAATTATCACCGTACATAATAGCTCTTTTTTTTTTTTTAAAAGATTTTATTTATTTATTTGGCAGAGAGAGATCACAAGTAGTCAGAAAGGCAGGCAGAGGGAGAGGGGGACGCAGGCTCCCCGCTGAGTAGGGAGCCCGATGCGGGACTCAATCCCAGGATCCTAAGATCATGACCTGAGCCGAAGGCAGAGGCTTAAACCACTGAGCCTCCCAGGCACCCCCTTAATAGCTCTTAATAAATGCTTATTGAGTGAATGAACAAATACATGAATGCATGAATGAATGAATGAATGAATGAATGACTAACACCATGGCCCCAACTCTGAAGAAGCTCACTCTAGCTGGGGAAGAAATAACAATTTGGCTAATTAGCAATTAACCAATGTATAATAGAGATAAGATCCAAATATTGATAGAGCATAACATGAACAGAAATTAATTGTTCTTTTCATTTTATGCCTTTTTTCTTGATATCTGCTCTACTGTTGTGCTCAGAGGAGTATTTAAAATTCACTATTGAATGCTCTATGAACAAAACCCTGATTTCTTTTGAAGAAAGGGTTACCATACAGATCTAATAAAGGAATAAAACAAATAAGAACATTATATAAAGAAAATACTACTGGCTGCCTATAGAAATACAGTTAGAATATCTCAATGAGGAGAATTTCCATATAAACCTAACAAAGGGAATAGTAAAATCTTTGGGTTTTTAACAGGTTTTTTAGTGATTGGAGGTCAATTGGTGTTCTATGTTGTGAATATGGAAATTCCAGAGACAGTTATGATAAAGAAACTTCACAAACATTAAGTGAGGCTAATCCTGCTTTCAAGTATTTAAACAAACTTTCCAGAACCATGTCTGCAGGAGGAATTTCTCAATATTCAACCTCTACCTTGTTTGGATTTACATGTAGGCAGTTAGCAGGTTTGTTACTAAGGGTTATGGACAGCAATAAAAAGAAGATGGAGCTTTCCTTACCACCTCTTTCTAGTTTTTGGTCCCAGCCTTTTTTTTAGTCCCTCATGAGTTTTAGCCAGAACTGAAGCCACTTAAGTGTTCTGTTTTCATAATCTCCTTCCTATCATTGTATTTTTTCACATTGCTAAAAAAAAGTGATCTTTTACAAAACAGTATCCAATCCAAATCTTCCAACATCTTTAAGGTGCATTGCTTTTCAATTGGGGTCCTTTGGAGTCGGGGAGGAGCACTATATTATTTTGGTAAATTATGAAAAGCTGTAGGAAAAAGACTTTTTTTTTTTTCTTGAGGGCTTGGAATTATCTCAGTGGTAAGTAATTTAAAATATTTTTAAAAAATGTTAAACAAAAGGGGCACCTGGGTGGCTCAGTCATTAAGCATCTGCCTTCCACTCCAGTCATGAGCCCAGAGTCCTGGGATTGAGCCCCTGCATCAGGCTCCCATGCTCAGTGGCTTCTTCCTCTTCCACTCCCCTTGCTTGTGTTCCCTCTCTAGCTGTCTCTCTCTCTATGTCAAATAATTAAATAAAATCCTTTAAAAAATGGTAAACAAATACTGTGATACTATGAAGGCAAATATAAAAGAGGACTTTTTATTTTATTTGAGAGAGAAAGAGAATATGAGTGGGGATAGCAAATTCCCTGATGAGCAGGGAGCCCAACTCGGGGCTCGATCCTAGGACCTTGGAATGACCTGAGCTGAAGGTAGATGCTTAACAGACTAAGCCACCCAGGTGCCTTAAAAGAGGAATTTAAAAAGAAAGCATGAGACCTTAAAAGAATGCCAAGTGTTTGACAGTAGCTGTCCCATTTTACTTATACTCCCAAGGCACTTCTGTGAAAACGTAGTGAAGAACCATCTAGAGGGGAAAGTTGCACCTCTTGTAGGTCCCTGCCCAGCCTATCCTCTTCCTGGGCCAGGAAAATACCTGTTCTCGGAAAACATATGGACTTTTGTGCCTCCACAACTTTCTTTTTGTTGTTTTTCTGCCTGGGATTCTCACCCCTTCCCTTTGCACCAACTTCCCCTTCCTCCCTTCCTCCCTTCTTCCTTCCTTCCTTCCTTCAGTAAACATTTCATGAACTCCACTCTGCCAGGTGTTCTACCAGGTTCTGGTGAGGTAGGGAGAAAATGCAGAGATTGAGGAAGGCAGAAGGACGTCATACAAAGACATCACTAAACAGAATAATGACTGACATTGCATGCTATATACCTAGCACTGTGATGAACATTTCCACACATCACTCTATTTACTTTTTATAACAACACTTAGAAATAAGTTTTGTCACTAAAACTTGCCTTGATGTCACACAGTAAATGGTACTCATCTCCATGGCATACAATAAATGACTTAGCCAAAATTAAAACACAAGTGCTTGTGACTCCAACTTATGCTCTTAAAATCACTTACTACTCTATGTGACAGGTGAACTTCTAGATCCAGATGAAATGCCCCATCACATCTTTATTCTCTGAAAATTCTCCTTTTAAAGCATAATTGCTTTCCCCCTAAGTGTGTTCCTGTATTCATTATGAGCATAATTTCATTATGGCTATTTGTAATGTTTTCTCTCTCTCCAGCCCTAGAAAGTCCCTAAAGCAGGCACCATCTCTGGTCCACATGCATGTCACCCTCTCCTGCCACAGAGGGTGGGCTAAATGTGACAGGACAGGGTGGACCCTGCGGTAAACCAAGGGCAGGAAAGCTTTGCAGAGATCACACTTGGCTGGCCAGAAAAAAAACAAGGTATGCCTTGTTTAGCTTAAAAAAAGCATTTTCAATGAGTTTGCCAACTTTTGGAAAGTAAGAGCTTATCTTAAATCCTGTCTTTCCAGCTTCTTTTTTTAGATTAGAAGATTTGGAAAGCTTCATCAGTCTTTCATGACCACAGTTGTCTCGAGCTGAATGGTAACCGTCTGCTGTTGAGGGGCCCTGACTCTACACTTCCCTATATTCTCCACTACTGTTGTGCTGTCCTGGTGACTCTGCTCACTTAGGCTACTGGTAGGGTCCTGACCCCAATATTTGCAATCAGTCTTCTGTGCAATTTCTGAAATCTCTTAATTTCGATGTTACAGGGTTATTATAAATAATCATGATAAATAATAACGATAGTATAATATAAGTATTATAAATTATTTTTCATTTCCAGTTTACTAAGTAAAGAAAAGTGAAATGCTAAGGGTAGAAAACCTCACTACTACATAAATATTAAAGCATGTACTAGAGATGCTTTCCAGTATGACATGGTAGAAAGCCTCATATACATATACATAAAACTGGAGGATGGACATTGGGGAGGGTATGTGCAATAATGAGCACTGGATATTATATAAGACAGATGAATCACAGACCTGTACCCTTGAAACATACATTATATGTTAATTAATTGAATTTAAATAAAAAAAATAAAACAAATATACATAGTAGAGTATGGCATGTAAAAATCTCTCATCTCAAACAGAGGACTCAGGTCTATTTATAACTGACTCATGGTCTTTACATAGTTATTTCAGCTCACATAATGGGTTATTTACAGATGACTCTAGTACTGCTGGTAGTGATTATAATTACAGTTTTTTCTGTAGAAAAACAGAAAAAACTTTATCAATTCAAAATATTCAAGGCTTAGGACAGAGATTGGGGCCAAGTTTACCTTTATATAGTGACAGTTCTTGAAAAGATTTGCTGAGCAAATCTACCAAGCAAAGTGTTTGTAAAAGAACTGTTTACTTGACACAAATTTTAGAGTCATGAATTCCCAACAATGTAAGTGCATTGTAAGCAAAATCTAGATACTGCTTAGGTTGGTATTTTGATATAATAGGTACAAATTATTTTTATCTATTCTTTAAAGTAGGGCTCCTGCTAGACAGTACATTTTTAACCCTAGTTCAAATTGCAATGTTTATTTGAAAACAATAAAATATTGGTCCTGTGAAATGTATTATTTACTCTGACTTTTAATCATTTCAGCTCTTTCCCTCAAGTCAACTGACGTATATCTGAGTCTGCTTAGCAGAGTTAGTGCAAAAAAGGAGGTCATAGTTTAGAGTAAATCCCAGTTAGTCACCTAAAGTTTCAATAGTCACAGCCATTATATTAAGAAGCCATGCATTAATATTGCAGGCATGGCAGCAAAACAATAAATGTCCAAACATGATGAATAGCAGGTTAACCACCTCTGCAACAAAGAGAACAACCATACCAAGTTAGCCCATTTTTGCTTAATCTTGTAATAGAGAAAAATCACAGTCTATAGTTTTATTTATCTGTTGCATTAGAGGGTTACTCAACATTTCAAGATAAATCGAAGTGCAAATAAATATCTTACCTCTTTTGATAATCATTCATATGAAAAATCATGTGTTTCACAGTACAGAGAACCTTAGAAATAGTTAAAATTGAGAGTAAAATCATATCCTACCTGGGTGACTTTCTCTGTCACATTGTGTGTTCGATCTTTAACCTTGGGTGCAATAATGGTTTTATCTGAAGAAGGAGGGGATGCATTCTTTTTTTCGGTTTTGACATCTGAAAAATTCAGGGTGAGCTGTGGGATCTTGTTAATGGTGCTGTATTTGTTGAGATTTGAATCTGATGTGGATCCCAGGAGGCTTGACTTGATATGATTAAAAGGCCCTAAAAAAATTGGAAAATATTTGTAAAAGCAGTATCAGGAGAAATAGAAGGAAGAGATGGTCCTGAATGACCCGCTAATGATCCACAGCCAGTGTGACCCTGCTTTGGGAGGGACTAAATGCAGCCAGCTGATACTTGAACACAAGTATAGGGTTACTGTTTGCCAAATGGAACAACACGTGAGTATCCAAGGGTCAGATGGGGTCCAAGGTGTGTACCCAGAAAGCAGACAGCATCTTTAGCTGTTACTTAACGTCATTCATTAAGGGCAGGAATAGAAGGAAAAAATAAAACTCCACTCCTTATTATTGGCCTATTATTGGCTTAATTGATTTCTCAAGAATGTCCTTTTATGATCCAGGGATTATTCAAGGAAGGACTTGCCTATGGTTAAAATCATGTTCGCCATGAAATTTCTGAACAGATTGTCTACCGAGCTCCAATATGCATTACTCCTCTCTCTGGGCCGTGACAAATGACAAGCCAGCTGAGTTTTTTTGTATGCTTCTATTACCTGTATGAGATGATTTACAGAACTTCTAGAAGAGTTAAGCCCAGAGGGAGGAATTTCAGCTAAGACCGAGAAGGGACAATGTCTTTGTGTATATGTGTGTGTAGTCTATTGAAAACTCTAGAATCCTGTGTGAAGTTTTAAAAATCTTTCCTTTTTTCCCCCTTTTATTTAAATTTAATACTTTCTGGGTGGGGGGGTGTGCTTTATAAAAACCATTCCAGAAGAATGCTTTGACAAATGTAACATGATTGAAGTGACATAGCTAGGTAATGGGCTGGGGTTAGCAATACCTGGTTACTTTTTTTTTTTTTTTTTTTTTTTAATCATGCTATATCCTGGATTCCCAGAACTTATTCATCTTAGAGCTGGAACTTAGTACTGTTTGTCCAAACCTGGTCACTTCTCATATTTCATTTCTTCCCTACAAAGACAATTGATCAAGGTTCTAGGACTCCTGGCTCCCTTGTCCAGGATGAATACACTGACCAGCTATATCCGGAGATGAACTTACTGTGTGTTGCGTATGGAAAGTCAGGAAATGCTCCAAAGAGTTTCTTGTACAGTGAGTTTTGCAACTTTTACCATTATATAGCTCTTAAAAATTAACATCAAGAAGAATTTTATAGAAATCCTGAGCCCATGAGTGTTACCCAGCTGTTATCCTGCTGCCTCAAGAGTGCTTCAAACATAGAAACTGCAGGACTAAACTTGCGAGTCAGCAAATTTTGCCTTATGCTATTTTGGTGGTTGTTGTTCAGGATGAAACAAATATATTTTAGGAATTAAAAAGCACTTTATGCACCAAACAAGGTCTAAACACCTGAAAATTAGATTTACAGATTGTGTATTTTGAACCACAATAATAAATCAACTCAGCTCAAATATAATGCTAATAAAAAAAATCCATCACTTAGTTCATAGTTAACTTGGAGAAAATTCATTCTAAATTCATTTATAAAAGTACATGGTAGGTAATTATAAAAGTTTAAAATGATTTTAAGAGAATTTCACCTATGCGGCAGGTACTGTGTTCCTTGAGGTGCATTTCTATTCATTCTCTGAGTTTTATCCATGATCATGATCAAGTCCATCTAGGTGAAAAATGTCATTGAGCTCTTTGGGCATTTATTGTCCAATATGCTCTCATTTGCATACAAATTCGTATTCTCTTTTCTATTTATATGACAAAGAGAGAAATATGACCCCAAAATGGTACCATATTAATCTAGAGTCCAGACAGGTCTGACAGAAGCACCATCTTCTAGGTCTCTGTACAAGCCTCCACCACACACCAGTGATTTATTATTGTAACACATCCTAGATAGCATTTCCTTTTTTGTTATCATTTTATGGCTATATTCCAGGCCTATATCTTAAAATTTATAATTTGTAAAACATTCTAGACCTTGAGACTTCTTAGACAATGCCTTTTCCTCAACTCCATTGTTATATTTTCACCCATTAGGTGTTTTTACAACACATAGGTATACTGAGAAGAGATAAGAGAAAGCTGAGCTCAGATACATGGTTGTGTTTAAAACCTTGACACCCATATTTCAATTCTCTTTATCATCCCTCTATGTGGTGCATTTCTATAGCGATTGTCTACAGGGTTGTTTAAGAAATTGGGCAAAAACATGGATGATCTATGACATTAAGGCAGACAAATACTGTTAAATATACTTTGATTGTTCTTGTGGCCAGTTCCAATAAACGCCACTGCATTGGCTATACCAATGAGCAAGAGGTCTCAATTATGATGGTACTTCATCTTAGGGGCATTTGTGGGGACATTTTTGTTTCTCATAGTGATGGGAGGTGGTAGTTTTTCACCTGGAAAAACCATCCCATATGTCCCAGGGGCACTCATGAAGGTGAAAGCCCGTTTATAATGATCTGAGCCTTGAACTTGTTTCACATATAAAGAGCACAATCTACATTTAACATGATTTTAATATACATTGAGCTTTCCAGAGCTATAGCTACCATGTAGGGGAAAGAGCTTTGCATTGTTTTGTTCAGAAGTTTACCAAAACTTGTTCGTCATTTTGGAAAATTGTATCATTTGGAACTATGCTATTTGTGGTATTTGAATTATATGAAATTTCAGACTTCAGGTTATAAGGTTATAGTTTGTGTTTGCATATTATGAATACATATGTAAGCAAGGACATTTGAGTCTTTTTTTTTTGCCAGTTTTGGAACCAAATATTAAATTTGCAGAGAATTATAGGAATCACAGTGAAAATCATTAATAAAATTTCTTTCAAATGTATCTCATATTATTGTTCTCTATATATGTAAAATGATGCATGACACAATTAAAGGAAACTATGTATAAGAGCTAAACACTTCAAATTATTTGTCTTGAGACTGCCTGTTGGTTTCCAGTCTCACTTTAGTAACTCCCTAGAGATCTGCCACAACTTCACCTAAATGTCTTGATTACCATTTCTTGCTTCAATCCATCTTCGAGTCCCATTGTTTAGGAAGGCATATGGTCTGCAAGGGCTTTTTTTGAAATACTGGAAGAAGAATAGATGTTCTGACATTTGGTGGGATTTCCTCCTTCAGTGCAATTCATTAGTATCACATGTTATCACACAGGGAATCATGTTGACATTACCCCGAGCTGGTAAGGGCTGGCACATTTGTGAGAATATCATTACTTCCTCATTCTTTCTCCAGTTTATCTTGGTGTATTTTTCATAACTCAATTTGGTTATTTCCTATTTTTAAAATTCATATATAAATAATCCTGATCTGTTATTATTTATCCCAATAGTGGTTTTTATTTTGCTATCGACCCATATTCCTGCTATGTTATCCAGTACTTATCTGGACAATTTAATGCTCTTAAAATCATTTTTTTTAAATGTCTGATCATCGCATTGTATCTTCTAGTATGGTTATATCTGAACATCAACATATTGAGAAAAATAACATTTTATTATAAACTGTTTTTCTTGTATTCTTCCTTTATATTACAGTTAAAGAATCAGGTTGACTTTTAGAATTAGTTTAATTATCTCTAAATGTTGTTACAGTATAGCAAAAATAGTATAACAAAATATTGTAGAAACAAGTGGACATTGGGTCTGACAGGGCTGAGAAACCACTGGTCAATACATGTCATACTCAGATTTGCCCTCAGAACATTTTAACGTCATTGAGTTCATGTTTTAGTTCTCATATTTACTTGTGGATAAACCTTCTGAACTGTTACTCTATTCTATTTTTTTAAGCTCTTCATATTAGAGATTTAATGTAGACTCTTTTAAAATCTATAAAGAATTAGCAGAACCTAAAATGTTCCTTAAAATAATCCAAACATGCTACTTAGATAAGACATTTATATTCTATTTCATCCAGCATAACAAAGATAATTACGCTTTTTCCCACTGATTTTGAAGCAGATGTTTATATGCAGAACTCTGAGTCTGTAAGATGATCGGTATTAGCTTAGGTTCCTCTAAAGCCTATCTAAATTCTGAAAAATTTTCCAACACTTCAGTTAAGATCGGTATCCACAATATTCTCATTTTACTAATTGTAAGCCTAAGCAGACAGAGTATGAGACCAAAGGGGAATAAGCATCAAGGTCTAGAAATCAGAATACAGGGTTTCCTACCTCCTAGGTCTATATTCAGAGAGGCCTTGGTTGAGGATTTAAAGGTGAAGGGCAGCCTCCCTGAGAGTGATCATGAACTGATGGGATTAAGGGCTCTAATGAAAGAAAGGAGAATAACCTGAAAAACAAAGTAAATGAATTTAAATGAAATAAATGGGCAGAAAAAAAGGGAAATAATAGATTCAATAGAAAGGAATGTAAAACTCCAAAAGTAATAGGACTTGATGTTCTTTAGAGAAACATTTGTGAAATGGATGACCAGGTTAGATGCTTCTGTGTACTACAAGGATAAGAAAAACAGGTGACCAAGTAGACTAAATCAACAGCTGGATAAAGCTCTCCTACATTACAAGTGTCTGATTAAATATAAGGTAAGCCAGGTTCCAGCCACAAAGAAATATCTTGAATTTAGAGATCAAGCCAAAGGCTAAAGTAACACCTGAAAAGAATTTTAAATTAAAGATATTTAAAATTTTTATGATGAGGCTATTTGAATTTATCATGAGTTATAAGAAACTGAAAGAGAACATATTTTCTTTTAGATGGTGCTGGAAATATAGCGAAGGACATCTGATAATTAAAAAAAATCGTAATGCTATTTTCTTTTTTAAAGATTGCTGCTCTTGAGAATCAAATGGGACAAAAGAGAATGAAAGCAAAAAAATTAAGGTTGTCAAATCATCAGGTCTTTACACAGTTTATTTCTTAGGGCACTGAGTTTATTAGGGTAAAGTTTAATAAAATATAAATTGCTAAAGTGACTTAATATTAAAAAATGCAAATGAAGTGCCTAGTAATTGGATTTTGTAAAAGAACAGTGGCAACCAGTTTAACACTTAGAAAGATAGATAAGTAATCACATTATTTATAGTCAATATTCATATTGTCTGGGTTCAGTGCATGACACACGATTTTCAGAAGAAAACTATCACCACTGAAAATCAGTTTGCAAATTCACACAAAAACTTGGTAAGGGCCAGTGTAGCTTAAGAGACACAACCTGTATCAGATCAGTTGACTTCCTCTGTGAGTCTGATAGGTTTTGTGGCTCGAGGAGGTAAAGGCAGTGATAAATCTTACAAATAGTTTTGTTTCTGATTCATATGTCAGATTCATAGACAAGATGGAAACTGAACATGCCATTGTCAGTGGGATGTAGTTACTTGAAATAATAAGGAGGTGGAAGCAATAGACGGGTAAAATTATATTAATGATTTATTTACTAAGTAGGGTATGTGGGGTTAATTTTTATGGATGACTTGAAAAGCAGAATAGGCAAAGAAACCACTAAATTTGAGGTGAAAATCAGTTTTACCCATAGTTGAGATAGTATTAGGTTCACCTCTCATAATATTAAAGAAATTATTTAAAAATTTTATGTACATACACACATATAAACAGCATACATAATTTATTTGAATTAATTTTTTTCAACCCTTGATAACAGGGCTACACTTAGATTTCTGGAGTCTTATTTCAAGGAGTCCGAGTGACAAGGAAATTTATTCAAGGGAAACAACGTAATCCCAAGAAAGAAGGTTAAATGCAAATGATTCCATTTTAGAAGAAAAGACGGAGTACCAATTTGCAGTTTTTCTACAGTGATATTATATCAAGATTAAAAGTTACCGGCAGGTATCTCTGTCCACTCAGGATAGATAAAGGGGGCAAGAAAATTGCATCTCAGCAAGAAGGATTTAGGCTAGCTCTTTGTGTAACAGGCAATGAAATAGATTCCCCAAGAATATTAAAGAATGGGGTCCTCAGGAGATAAAGATCTTCTACCACCTGTGTCAGGGATTCAGCCAACACCCTGCCCAAGGGGAATAAACCAGACAATCTTGAAGTCCTTCCAAATGCCTGCCAAAACTATTTATTTTATTTTGGTAAAGAAATTGTTTGGGTGATTTAGATATTGAAAAAAAAAACTGTAATTATGCATTTGTATACAAAGAAGTATAGAAATTTCTTTTATTTTTTAAACTTTTTATTTAGATATGGTTTAGAAACAACACCAAAAAATTTTTTAAAGCACCCTTAATGTACTGTTCTGTATCTAATTAGTATATTAATCGTTCTGTGAAAATCTTAAAGAGCCAGACATTTAAGGTTTTTTTTTGATAGTTTCAAAACCAGAGTCTGAAAACTTTGGAGAGTACATTTACATTAATTTTAAAACTAAATTTGCGGGGCACCTGGGTGGCTCAATGGGTTGGGCTTCTGCCTTCGGCTCAGGTCATGATCCCCGGGTCCTTGGATCAATCCCCGCATAGGGCTCTCTGCTCAGCAGGGAGCCTGCTTCCTCCTCTCTCTCTGCCTGCCTCTCTGCCTACTTGTGATCTCTGTCAAGTAAATAAATAAAATCTTTAAAAAAAAAACAAACATAAAACTAAATTTGCACTTTTCCCCTTTAATTTGGGAGTTTAACTTCATAAATATTAACATGTGAAAACTTCCTACAATGGTTTAGAGTTTCCTAATCCCAAATTCTGACTTTTATGATTCATTTTTATTCAAAGACTATTGCTGTTCAAAAAAATGGAGGGTTGAGGGAAAAGGGTTGGAGATTAAATGGATTCATTTATGAGAGAAAAATAAAATTAATGTAGTTTGAATGGCAACTGTGTGAACTGCTCGTTTGGAAGATAAGCAAGCTTGATTTTCATTTATTGAGAAAAATTAGATTCATTTCTCACTGCATTTAAAAGATCACTGGAAAAATAATGTCTAATAATTAGTTGCTAATTGTTAAATGCTAAGGCAGTCATATTTCATATAGGCGAGTTGGCAAGAGGTGTCTGTATTCTGTTTCTTGACATTATATCCTGAATTACATCAACGCAAATCATCATCACAGCTGACACTAATTTGCTGCCTTTTAGAAATTAGAGTAGACAGGCCAAGGATAGAATAATCATGTAGATGAAGTACCATCCTGCTATTGGAGGTCACCTACATGACCCTTTTTGAAGTGCTTGCAAAATAAAATTGGGATGGAGAGAAGCTGTCATGATTTTCCTTCTTTTCAAATCACCCTGGATGGCTGACCGGAAAACGGCTTTAGTGTCTAGTGCTATTAATTCATAACCATCACCAGCTCTGACTTAATTAGGGAAGCAACTGAGAAATCAATATACAAAACTTCATAGTGATCAGAGTGGCAGTGACATACAAAAGAGGCCAAAACAGTGAATTTTAAGTAGTGATGGTTACTGGTGGAGACGTGTCCATGCAACACACATGCACAAAATGAGTCATTGTCACCATACGCACACTCACAGCAGCATGCATGGCCTATGTTAAAAGACTAAGCCCAAAAGTTTTCAACTTGATGAGAATAATATGATTACTGTGCTTTGTGATTCCTTATATCTACTCTGATTTAGTAGAAAAAACCAGAGGTGAATTTCAAGTTTTTAGTCAAATCCAGATTTATCCAGAGGTATTGCCCACTTAAACATTACCCTACAGGAGCTACAGGTCATGCCAGTGATTTCAGACTAATATAGGACACAATTAAAAATGACTGAAATGTAATATAGAGAAAGAGAAAATGACTCTCATGCATGTACAGTTTACTACTACAGTAAGCTTAAAACCATACCCCCTGCCATCCAGGAACGTGAAACTAGTTTTAAGGAAACAAAAGAGGAACAAGTGAAGTGATACTGTCATGTAGCACTTTGATTACTTTATTTAATCTTGCACTCAAAATTTTTTTTGGCTGAAATAGGCTTATGTGCCTCTTGCACAGTGGAATATATTTAGCTTGATACTTGTTTCTTTCCAAATGGTTTAGATATTCAGGAGGTATTCATTGTCAACCTAGCCTTATACTTCTTGCAGGAAAAAGGAACTCCTAATCATTTTGGTGACACAGCTGAAAAAGTAACAATGTCTCCAACAAAATCAAGCCAGGATGTCTCCACCAGGCACCTGGACTAGCTAAGGGCCAGCATGATGTTGCATTGAACAGGGCATACAGCAGGCAAGTTAACATGCCAAGTAAAAGGGCACTTTGAGCATCAGATGATGAAATTCGAGTTCGTACATTACCTTTGACATTGCGACCATTGTCTGTTTTGAGCACATAAGGATAAAAAAAGAAAGAAAAATAAAAAAGACTAAAATTATGTTATATACACTGAATTACCTCTGTAAAAACAATCAGAATAAACAGGATATAAGGACTGAAATGTATCTTTGAAATTAGCATTTTGTACTCTTCACCAAGTAAAATGCACAAACCAAAAATGCTATCTGCTGTAAGCATGCATTTTCAAATATGTGAAACATTTATCTCACTTAATTTAACTGGATTCCAGGATACAGATTTTATAATTATGACAGTCTGGAGAAAGGCATCTCCAGCTGCCTGCAGTTGTGATAAAAACTTTCAGATCTTGTCAGAAGCCAATTTTAGTAGCAGTTCAACCATCATTTACAAAGAAAGACTGTGCAACATTTGGTATCTAAAGTAATCTTTTTTCCCCCATATGATTTAACCTAGTAAATTAATAAGGACAAATATTTCTAAGACAACAGCTTACCTTAATAAACCAACTTGTGTTATTATCAGAATTCTCTTAACTGCCCCTTCCCCACAAATGTTCTTCAATGTATATTTTGGAAATACCAAATGTGCTCAAAGAGTCATTCTTAGGCAAAAGTAATTGTAAGAAATCAGGGAAAGATTTGACTGTTAAGAGTAATGTGGGATTTTTAAGTTTATGTTGTCACAGGGGACTCAGTGTAATAACTAAAATATTTAAGAAATTCATTTATATTAGCATGGGTTTTTTCAAGTCTCAGAATGGAGTGTTTTCAGATTTATTTTGAGATTAGCAATCTGAATCTTTAATGCATATTTGCTACTAACAAAATATGCATTACTAGTTTTGAAACAAACAAGCTTAAAATAAATGAAGTCATGTCAAAACCATTCAAATATATCCAAGATTCGAAAAAATCTGTTCAACATTTGTTGACATCTATGCTACTGCTGTGTATATTTAAAATCTTGGGATATATTGTAATCGTCTCAAAGCTTACAACTGAAGCATTTTCAATAATGTGGTATATTGAATTGCTAGTGTAGACATTGCCTTTGACAGAGATATACAAAATTGTGACCTCATGTGACAACTCTGCCCTCTGAGGGACCATAAAAAAGTAAACAGAGATTACAGAGAATTAATTATCTTCATCAGAAGCTTGTCCCCAAAATCATTGGTAAAGTAACAATTGCTTACAAGTAGTTAAAAATTATAACATTGCTTATCATCAAAATTACACATGAAGATTTGTACATTCCCAAAAAAACCTGATTCAAGCTGCATCATATGATTAATGATGCTTTGACATTCTAAGAGCATTCAGTCAGTGCACTGCGGCTAGTTGAGACCTTGTTATTTGTCCATGACAATGTAAGTGCAGATATTAGAGAAAGCATTTGGAGTCTTGTAGCAATTTGACAGAGCAACTTTATGTCTGGTCATTCTAATAATAAAACAATTGGGGTTTATATTTTCTATGTCTATTTTTTATTTCATTTTTCTAATAGTGCATTTAAAAAATATTTACAAATGTATTCATTTGTGATGGATTAGAAAAAATTCTGGTCTTTGATCATAAATGGTTTGAGCAGTAGAGTTCTAAGGTACTTGATAATGTAGATTAAGGAAAAGGATAATGTAAACTATTACACACTACTACATTTGCAAATTATTTGAAGTTCTAAAAAGATAGTATAGAGGGAAATTTCTCTTCTTGAATGAGGAGGCAATAATCTGGATTCAAAATCTGCTGCAAGTTGGATTTAACCTATTAATCAGTCACATGAATTCATGAAACTAAAATCAATTTAAAATTTTTTTCAAATTCATGGGGCATTATCTGTCAACTATACTCAAATAAAAAAATAATAAGATATTTTTAAAAAAGTTTTCCAGCTTCCTTTGTTAGCGGCTCAGTTTCTAAAATATCCCAAATTAGGTACCCTTAGAAGGTGTAGTTTCTTCTCCGCTAATCAGTTATTTGTAGCTAAAATTGTTCTAAAGCTGAACTACAAAATACCCTCTAACTATATCAATCGATAGCCAGATGACTGGAGCATCTGCCAGAAAGGTATTTTTTTTTTTTAAATAACACAGCTTGGGTGGAGAAAGAAAATCGAGGATGACTTCACTACTGAGGGTCCTGAATACAGAAATCCAGAAGTATTAAATCACCTTTTCCCATAACTGTATCAGCAACTGTGTACTAAATAGAGACCACATATATTTGAAGAAAATAAAAGTGAGATCATGGGATCTGATCTAACCTATTCACCACCACTATCAAACCACAGTCTAAGTCTGTACCACGCACTATCATGTATCATTTAAAAGGTAAGAATGTTAATATACTATAACTCAGGAAGTAAGGCCGATTTCTGAAGTCAGTACAATTCCTAAAGATGCTTACACTAACTGGACTAACACTGAGTCGGGCATCTGAATCACCCTATTGGGTTTGTTGCTGTTTAGCCATGGGATTCATTGCTCAAAGATCAAATTTCAGAGGTTTTCAGTTAGGAGATAGTGAGCATGCCATTACTAAACAGTATGGGGGCCTGAGATGATTATTCAGTTTGGGAATTGTCCTTGATTTGGTTTTCCTTTTGACCTTCCTCAGATCACAGATTAAACTGGATGTGCTAATTGCTTTTGTACAGATACAGTTTCGCAAACCTATCTATGGAAATCTTCGGTTTTTGTGATATTGACTTATCTCTTTTTGAATTTTTCCTGCCAATTCATTTGCTTTCATCACTTTTGCCTTCTCACCTTCACCATGCCCTTTACATAAAGCTCCCCCACATGATTCAAGTAGGATGCGGTACAATCACTTCCTGTTGCATGTGGTTGTGAAACATACTTCACAAGCATAGTCCTGTCAATTTCACACCAACATTTATTGAGTTCCTGCCATGAAAAAGGCAATCGTGATTCTAAGGCTACAGATCTAACTGTGCCCAAGCTCCCGCACTGGGGGAGTTCACAGAAACATAGAGTGCTTTGCATATCTAACAGAAATGACAGACTTATAATGTGGAATAAAGGCAGAATGTAAGAAATGCTAAAATATGTGCAAACATTGCTTTGCACACTCAGGTGAGAAATCATTTAATTCTTTTGGTTTGGAAAGGAAAAATGGGTCCTTATGCCTGAGAGGCAGAATGAGGAGGGACAAAGTGGAGAAGAGTTATTCCTGGCAGAACAAACTAATGAAGTAAGAAAATGTGTGATACATTTTTGGGAAAAAGCAATTATCTTTGTGCGAGTTTAGAGTGGGATATATAGTAGGGGAAGGAGTCCTGCAGAAGCAGGAAGTAAGGCTTGAAAAATAACTGTGGCCAGCCACCTACAGTACTCTACCCTGTGCCCAGTGATTAGATCTATGTTTTAAGAAGAAAACTCGAAACCATAGCCGTGATGATGGGCATGCACGGTAATGGATATCACAGGAAGAACAGTGGGCCTCTCAAGAACTCGAACTTGTGGGATTCAGAAAAGTGGGACTGATACATCCATTCAACTGGTACTCTGAATCTCCAACCCTGGGGGAAAGTTCAGTGGGTCCACAGACCCCTTCTACCATAGGAAAGCATGGTGTGGTGGATTGTGGACTCTGGAGATGGGTGGTCCTGGGTGTAAAAGATGACTCTGGTGCTCTGCAACCTTGGACCAGTTATTTATGTAGCAGAAATAAACCTCAGTTTCCTCATCTATAAAATGGGGCTTCATAATAATTCCAAACTCAGGGAGTTGTTGTAAAGAATTAAAAGAGAATTAATGTGTGTCAAGAATTTACATTGCCTCTCACATAACAAATAGTCAGTAAATGTTGGCCATCATCATGTTAATGATGATAATAATTTTATAATAATATATACATAATATATAATAATAATATAATTTTATAATAATAATAATGATAATAATTTTCTCCAGAGTCTTTTGAGCATTGCTGCTTTCACTACTGGCTAATGGAAGAGTGTGAACACCACGAGTCCAGGGAAAAATAAATGAATTCTGATTTGCTCTGACTTTGGTTTTCAAGTTTGGTCTTTCAGGACTCTCAGGGTTTGTTTTGGTTGTTTATCCCCTAAAACTCTCCCCCTTCTCCCTTCCTATCTCCAACCCACCCCAATCACTTATAGCTTTCTAATGATGACTCAGTACACCCACATTTTATAAACCTCTTCCTTTGGAAAGATTTGGTTAATAGTCCTGTGAAGGCATACCACTCATTCTCCCCAAGGCTTGACTATTTGCTAAATGCAGCAAAATTAATTATTCTTGAGATGATAGTGTCATCACCTAAGCGTATCTTATATAAAGCATTAATTAATACTCCATAACTCCACAAGGTAGGCAGATAATGGTTATCGTACCATTTCAGAAACACAGAAGAAGCCAGAAAAAAACAAATTACTCACTATGGTTCAAAGAGGAAATCAGTAACAACACTGAATATAAGACTCCTAAATTTTAATTCCTATAATTTACTTGCATCTCTTCCCCCAAGGCATAGGGATTAATGTCAAAATTAAAAACAATATGGAAATCACCTTTCATTACCCATTAGTATGCATTTCCATATTTTAAAAAAGCATACCTTCACTGGCATGTCGGTCTCTAAATATGTTCTTGGGATGGACACTGAATCCTTCTATATCGTGAACTGAAGAAGCCCTCCGTATACTACAAATGCTTTCCTTCGATCTGGAATGAGTCAGCTGGGTACTTGACTGAAGCATGTCAGGGTAGAGTCGGTCCCATTGCCTTTTGGGAGAGGAATGGTCCAGAGGTCCAGATATATTCACCAAGGGGGAACACTTGCTCGGCTGTATCAAGGCTTTTGTATCATCTGCTTCGGAGGGGCTGCAGCTCTCTTTTGTAGGAGACTTGAAGTGCTTCATGGCTACCGAATCATCACTGTGTTTAGATGAATCGATTACGACCACATCAGGGTCTTCTTGTGGTAAGGACTGCTTTCTGTAAGTGAGAACTCTCAGACCAGGGAATTTGAACCCAAAAAGTTTCCCTACAAATGGAAACAGGAAAAAACATTATTACAAGACAAATACCTACAGACACAAACACACATAGTATACATGTATAAGACATATTCCTTAAGACAAACAAATGAACAAGTACCATTGACTCAAATTTAAATACCATGTAAAAAAGTTATTAATCAAAACTAAATTGAGTCATTTACAGTTGGAATGAGGGATATTGTAGAAAACTTCTGAGACTAATATGAATTGTCACATAAGAAGTAAGAAAATAGTAATATAATCTTATGTTTCTGATGGTTAAATATACTCCAATGACATGAAAGCATTACTTGATGACAGGAGGTTTCTTATTTCAATAAATTAAAGACATGTTACACATTGTAACATATTACATAGTGTTAAAAACCTTATACATCCATTTTTACGGAGATGTGAAGGGCGGAATACAGTTTAGAAAGGAGAAGAAGGGATGGAGCACCATATGTAAAAGGGACAGACACAGGAGAGATTATAGTGCATATGTATGTTTGGAGGACTAGGGAGCTATTGTCCTTGAAGTAAGAGGGAAGAGAATGAGGTGGGCATAAGAAGTTGGCATGACATATCTAAGAGGGTTTGTATTAGATAATACTCTGAGTCATGTGCAGATTGGAAAAGTGGGGTCCACAGTGTATGAAAACATTCCTCATTCCATTTGAAATGTTTGAAAGGCTTTGGGTTTCAGATAGAGATGTAAAGATAAGAATTTCTTTTTCCTGATATTTTTTTGTTCCAAAATCTGAGAATATGGCATGAAATATTATATGTATCTCAGTAGATGATGTTTAGAAGGACAACTAAATCTAACATTAAAAGGTGGGTATTAAAATTAAAATATTAACACTAATAAATATATAAACTCACTGGCAATAAAAATGAAAATCAGAACAAGAGCATATCATTTTCCACTCTTCAATTTGGCAGTAAATTAAAAAAACATATAATGTAGTGATGGCAAAAAATGCTGGTGAGCATTCTGGCACTTTGCTGATGGGACTGCAAATTGCTACAAATTCTTAGGAAAGTCATTGTACAATATCTATTAAAATGAAAATATGTACTTTTCAATCTCATTTATAGGGTAGTACAAACACACAAACACAAGACACAGTCTGAATATTCATTAGAAGGAGAATGGTTGAATAAATCATGGCATTTTTATACTTAGGAATCTTCTTTTAAAAAAGTATATTTAAATAAAAATAATAAAAATATATTTATTTTTTAAAAAGATTTTATTTATTTATTTGACAGACAGATCTCAAGTAGATGAAGAGGCAGGCAGAGAGAGAGGAGGAAGCAGGCTTCCCGCTGAGCAAAGAGCCCGATGCAGGCCTCTATCCCAGGTTCCTGGGACCATGACCTGAGCTGAAGGCAGAGGCTTTAACCCACTGAGCCACCCAAGTCTCCTAAATATATTTATGTCTTGATTAGAATTAGAAGTTTATTCAAAAATAATGTTAAGTGAAAAAGCAAGTTTCAGTTTAATATTTATGACAGCTCATTAAAAATAATAAAAGTATATATTTGTCCATGTAAGTTGTATAACAGTAGAGAAAGATGTGAAAGAACACATACGAAACTCATAATGTTAACTGACTAAGTTGGTTTGAAAGTGGGGGAAGGCAATGTATTGCATTCTTCTTTACATGTCTTTATTGTTTGTTACATCAAGCATACATTCCTTATATATTTTTTAAAAAAATTAATGAGGTAAAACTTCTACTTCTAAAAGAAATGAAGAGATAAGAGAAAACATCCAAACACTATTATATTATTCAAAGCTTTTCCAAGTATCATCGATAAGAAAATGCAAAGTTTCGAGACCCTATTGCCAGTGCAGTTGTCTATGTCCACATGGCCCCATGGCTTGACAATTACACATTGCTCTTCTAGTCAGTTGGATCCTTGATTGGCGTTCAGTCAGTTTGGAGTCTTTGGGCTACAATATTATCTACCTTCTTATATTTTTAAATGTCATGGGTACCCTCATCTTTAATATATTTATTATAAACTTTTCCTCAGTGCATTGAGGATGGTTTTAAAATATGGAAGAACATTCACAAAACTCATGGACTTTTCTGCATTTTATTTAAATACACTCTTCCAATAAGTGGTCTTATCTGTACACACAGTTTTAATTCCATATTTAATCCAATAACTCATAAACCTGCATCTCTAGCCCAGACCTATTCTCTTAGTTCCAACAGCTTCACTTAAAAGTCTGAAAAACACCTCAAAATCCTGTAGCAAATCCAATCTCATGATCTATCTTTCTGATTCTAGCCCTTTTCCTGACAAACATTTCTGTCCCCCAGTGGACCATAGGCTTCGTGAGGGCAGGGCCCCTGACTATTTTGCTTACCAAATCCCACTTCTGACTGAATGCCTGAGCATGATAAATGAATTGCTATAAGCAGATCCTAAACTGAAAATGTGCTTCAATTCTGACTGTAGAAAATTAGGATATTTAATTGCTCTGACCAACTTAATTACATAATTTTAGCCTTCTGGAATGGCACTGACCCATGTTTACCAAAAATGATTGATTGAGTAGAAGTCAGTAGCTCAGGGAAACAGTGAACTCTCTGCCATGCCCTTCATACCTGATGCAACTCTTATTGTTAATTTCACCTTTTTCAGAGGTTATTAATTGCTACCATTCTGGTTTTAGAACATATATAGAAATGTCTCAAACTCTTCATTTTATGTAAAATACCTATTACAGAAAATTTTAGAATTAAGCAGGCTAATCTATTATTATAAGCTTTCATTTGTGGGCTAGTAGTTAACAGTGTTCAGTACAATTGTAATTGAATTTATCTTTCTAATAAAAGACATGACACAATGCGCAAACTCCAAATATGTTTACCTTTAAGTTCTAGATTAATAAATTGTAGATGAGAGTAACCAATCTGTGCAAATAAGATTAAACAACAGTGTACTACAGTAACTGTTTTGCAGGCATTCTTACATAATTCTACTAACAACTCTTACATGCTCAAGTAAATTGCCAAGTTAAAAATCAGTGAACTGCATCAAAGTCACTTGATTAGTTTTTAATGCACATGGAATTGACTTATAAAGCAGTTTACAAATCAATTCTGCAAGCTTATTACAATGCACTGAAGGTCAATGCCTACTTTTGTTCATTTTTCATCAGTTACATTACCCTCCTCCTTTAAAAACAATTCACTGCCTTTCTTAAATTAATGACCGCATGAAGCATTTAGTTTGCTCCTGTAGTTTGGTCATATCAAAGGTGGTACAGATGGTCTTTTCTGCATCACTAGGTTCATATGACCATGTTATATTGCATTACAGATTTAGTTGTCTAAGTGCAGCTCATCCGGAAAGAATACACATTGAGAATTTTGTTCAATGCTAGCACTTTCAGGCAGGAAATATAAAGCATAGATGAGCATAATCCTGTCATGGTTGTTACCACTGGAAAATACCCTTATAAGTCAAGTCTCCACATTGTACTAGATTTGCTTTCTAACTTAAACAACCAAAATGGATACTATTTAGCCTTTTCTTTACTGTAACATTTGACAAATCTGAAATAAGAACAACAGAATAAGAGTTTTTTACCCATTTTTACGCTCTCCCAAATAATTGTAAGTACTGATAAACTGCTTACATGAACATGATTTTCATCTAAGATCTATCTAGTTTCTTTTTTTTAAATAAATTTTTTAATTTTTTATAAACATATAAAGTATTTTTATCCCCAGGGGTACATGTCTGTGAATCGCCAGGTTTACACACTTCACAGCACTAACCATAGCACATACCCTCCCCAATGTCCATTACCCCACCCCCCTTTCCCGACCCCCCTCCCCCCAGCAACCCTCAGTTTATTTGTGAGATTAAGAGTCACTTATGGTTTGTCTCCCTCCCAATCCCATCTTGTTTCTTTTCTTCTTTTCCTACCTCCCTAACCCCCCATGTTGCATCTCCACTTCCTCATATCAGGGATATCATATGATAGTTGTCTTTCTCTGATTGACTTATTTCACTAAGCATGATACCCTCTAGTTCCATCCACGTCATTGCGAATGGCAAGATTTCATTTCTTCTGATGGCTGCATAGTATTCCATCGTGTATATATACCACATCTTCTTTATCCATTCATCTGTTGATGGACATCTAGGTTCTTTCCACAGTTTGGCTATTGTAGACATTGCTGCTATAAACATTCGGGTGCACGTGCCCCTTCAGATCACTACATTTGTATCTTTAGGGTAAATACCCAGTAGTGCAATTGCTGGGTCATAGGGTAGTTCTATTTTCAACTTTCTGAGGAACCTCCACGCTGTTTTCCAGAGCGGTTGCACCAGCTTGCATTCCCACCAACAGTGTAGGAGGGTTCCCCTTTCTCCGCATCCTCGCCAGCATCTGTCATTTCCTGACTTGTTAATTTTAGCCATTCTGACTGGTGTGAGGTGATATC
>PISX010012579.1:0-60075 GCA_004024625.1 Mellivora capensis
GGTATCATGCTTAGTGAAATAAGTCAATCAGAGAAAGACAACTATCATATGATATCCCTGATATGAGGAAGTGGAGATGCAACATGGGGGACTAGGGGGGTAGAGAAAAAAGAAGAAAAGAAACAAGATGGGATTGGGAGGGAGACAAACCATAAGTGACTCTTAATCTCACAAAACAAACTGAGGGTTGCTGGGGGGAGGGGGTCGGGAAAAGGGGGTGGGGTAATGGACATTGGGGAGGTTATGTGCTATGGTTAGTTCTGTGAAGTGTGTAAACCTGGCGATTCACAGACATGTACCCCTGGGGATAAAAATATGTTTATAAAAAATAAAAATTAAAAAAAAAAAAGATGCTTAATGACTGCCATTAGTGATTTAGTCAAGTAAATAAAGAAACATATAAGTAGCCTAGGCCATGATCTGAGGACCAATAACTTCACCTGGGCTTTGCAAAATTAAGAATACTTTACCACCATGTTTTTAACCTATTGCTTATCAAATATCCCATAGATACTATAAAATGTTCTGTAAAATTTCATTGTTTGTTTATTTATTTATTTTTGTCTCCTGTAATGTACATCATCTTTTGTTCTATGAGCCTTCCCCAACTCCCCATGAAACTGAAACCATTTCATGGTGGTGGCCCACTGGGTAGCAGTTTTACAGCTGTTTAATTTCCCTGATTCAGTTTTCTACTCTTGTCATCATCTCCACTGGTTTGATTCAAAACCCTATTAACAATTTTGTTCTTCCACTTTTCCATTTTCAGCATTAACACTGGAATAGATTAAGAAGTGCAAAGTGTTATTCTGTCTCCATTCCTTCACAAGACTTACATTTTGTTTTCGTCATATAAGAATCTACCTCCTGATAAATACTAAAAGCAAGTGTCCTACAGAAATTGCCTGTTTTCAGATGGAAGTAACTTGGGGGTCAAGTTTGTCAGTCTCAGAAATTCAGGCTGACGGTTCATCTGTCATTTCCTTTCATCTATTCTCTCTAGTGTCCCTCTTGTTTATATCTGGATCCAGAAGTGTGCTAGTTGTATATAAATAAAACACCAGCTTAGCCTATTTTTTCAGACTATGTAGTAATTGCCTTGAAACCTAAAGAATGGCAGAAATAAATATTTACGTTCATCCACTTGACCTATTTTTAACAGTCACTTAGAGATCCCTTTGCCATGTAAAATGGAATCATATATTTCTCCCTGGTAAGCAAGGGACTTTTCTGTGTTTTTGTGTATGATGATTTGTCCAACATGCCCTATATTCCAAGTACAGTTTTCATGGTACTTGTTAGCTCAAGATCCAAAAGTACATTGTAGGCAGGATAGTCCATGAAAGAAAAATATATTAATCAATATTGCATGTACTATCCAAACAGGATTTGATGTCTGATCTCAGCAGAAAAGCTATGCTTTACCTCTCTGGTTGCTAATAATAGTGTCTGGTCTTCTTAGATATTCTGTACCATCTATTCTATAGCTATTTTCTTTCTGTGCTTGAATAACATTGTGAAATTGAGTGAATTCTCATCTACTATTTCCTTTTTTATTCCTCAAGTCATCATATTATCTAGATGAGTTTCTCCACCTCACAAACTAATCATTTCTACTGTTTCTCAGAAAAATACTTGTCAGTTTCCATTCTATTTCTGCCTATAAGTGTCCATCTAGTCCTCTTTTAAGGGAATAATGGCACAATATTTTTATGTTTATGTTCTTAGTATTCATATTCGGACTATAACTTCTCTGATACAAAAACTGTTATTTATATACTAAAAAGAAGGCTACAGCAAGTTCAAATTGATAAGAAATAATAGACTTGGGGCGCCTGGGTGGCTCAGTGGGTTAAAGCCCCTGCCTTTGGCTCAGGTCATGATCCCAGGGTGCTGGAATCGAGCCCCGCATCGGGCTCTCTGCTCAGCAGGGAGCCTGCTTCCCTTCCTCTATCTGCCTGCTTCTCTGCCTACTTGTGATCTCTGTCAAATGAATAAATAAAATCTTAAAAAAAAAAAGAAATAATAGACTGGTGGGGAGGGTGGCTTTAGTATTGACTGTGTCCAGACTTGGACCCAAGGCAATCACTTCTTTTTACTTCCTTTTTTTTTGCTTCAGAACACATTTCATTGTTCATTCTTCTAATAGAATTTAACACCTATATAGTTATTTCTTTCAAGGTTTTCACATTTGTTTTTTTTTGGTTTTTTACATTTTCTATGATATCATCCCTTTATAACAGCTATCATTTAATAAGCACTCAATAAATTTTTGGTGAGCCTAATTTAATAAGTTTAATTAGGTTTTGATAGGTATAACTAAACACTTATCCTCTTTTCTCTTTCTGTCTCAAAAGAAATATGCTTATTTCACATAGAAAAAAAACCATAAACTTGCACTGCTCTTTCTTTGCTCTTTGGCAACTTCTGGCACTGATATTTCATCTTCCCATCCTTGTCTAGTATAAAGAAAAATAATTGAGATAAAATATTTCACAGAGGCAGACAGCTGTATTTTCTTGAATACAAAGTAGAAAGAAAAACGGAAAGAAAAAAAGGAAGAAAAAGAAAGAAAGAAAGAAAGAAAGAAAGAAAGAAAGAAAGAAAGAAGAAAGAAAGAAAGAAAGAAAGAAAGAAAGAAAGAAAAAGACGAAGACGAAGACGAAGACGAAGAAGAAGAAAGAGGGAAGGAAGTAAGTGGAGGGGAGGGGTGAAGGGAGGGGAGGGGAGAGAAGGGAAGGGAAGAGAAGGGAAGGGTAGGGAAAGAATGGGAAGGGGAGGGAAGGGGAGAGAAGAAGAGAAGGAAAGAACCTCAATGCTATTTCCTTGGAGAAAGAACCTCAATGTTATTTCTTTGGAGAGATCTTGACAAGTGTGTGTGGAAAAAATCTTTTTTTTTTTTCACCACAAAACAAGATTTAATTTTAAATATGTTCTTTTACTCCTAAGAATGTCAGCCTATAAGAGTAAAGACCTTGGAAATATGGTTCAAGACTAGAGTAGTGTCTGCTCCAAAGACACTTCCAAAAAATTTGTTTAAAGAGTGAATGAGGAAGTTCACCTTTTTCATATATAACATGAATATAAAACACTAGCTTATAAGTACTTCATGAATATTGGATACAAATAATATTTATTTGATATATATAATATCTATGCAATTTTTAATATGTATATATACATACATTTATACATACACACAGAGACTATCTACCAATCTATCATCATTTAAATAGTCTATTTTAGAAGGCTTGTTTTATTTCAAGAAATATCTTCCTTTTTTCAAGATCTGAAAATTACTTGCTGTGGGACCAGCTTGGCATGTCACTTTCTGAGTCTTGGTAAATTCATCTCTAAATGGTATCTACCTTCTAGTTTGTTATGAAGCTTATATGAGCTAATGTATATAAAGTGCTTTACCTGTAGAAGGTGATAAAAATAAGTTCAAGCCACAGTTAACTATAATTTTTACCAATAAAAATTACTATAAAGTAATAAAAACTAGATGACACAGATTTCATATTAAATTATTTCTTCAGACAAGCTACTGAATAGCATGGTTATTTTCTTGTACAAACCTGCATTGGAGATTGTATACTTTACATATCCAGAATCAGATATTAGAACAACTCTTGAATGGGGTTCTCAAAATTAAAAGTCCCAGTTTTAGTGCCAATGATTAAGATTCATGTCCAGGTTTGGTTTTAGAATTTTCTCTGGTTAATAAATACAGAAACTATTAGAAGTGAAAAATACTTTATGTCTAATTCTCAGAAATATTTATTTCCTCTGAATCAGACAGTCTTTTAAGAATACAGAGTGTAGGAAACACCTGATTTACATAAGCGGGCAGTTTGGGTGGTACTATAAATTAGCATAGTTTCTATTGCTAGAAAGTAGTGGTTTCTATACATGGATTTGTAAAAAGACTAAAAAGAGTATGTTCATTTTTCATATGATTTTCTGGCACTTTGTCTTCTATTTACCCCCTGATAACTTTGATCACACTTTCACATTTCAAGTATTATAATCTCTCTCTCTCTCTCTCTCTCTCTCTATATATATATATATATATATGTGTGTGTGTGTGTATATATATATATACTATTCATCACCTATATATCTGAGAGTCATCTAACTTTCTTAAGCACTAGAAGAAATACAATACATTTTATAAGAATACAGGCCACAGCCAGATTTAAAAGCTATATAATTACTGGCAAGTTACTTCCTGTTTTCTGATTTCACTTCCTTCATCTATTAGACAGGGATAATATGAGTAGCCACCTCAGTAGATCATGGTGAGGTTTCAGTAAGCTAATACAGCTTAGAAAAATATCCAGAACATAGTAAATGCTGTATGTATTGGCTATTATGATTTAGAAATAAAATTTGAACTGCATTTTCTGATTACTAAGTGTGGTACATAGACTACCAAAAAGATGGTGTAACTATGCTTTATACTATTACATGTATAATGAATGGGTCTTGGCTTGAGTAGTGGTTCTGAAATGACAAATGATCACCAGAGATGTTGATTAAAATCCAGATCTTCACACTTGTCCTTAGAAAGGCTGAGTCATAGTCTGAGTAAAGTCAAGTCTTCAGTAGTTTAGAGAAGAATATACAATTTGCCACTGTATAGATAATTCTGCATGGAACGAACATAGAGAATAATTGACAACAACAACATGAAGGACTCCTAAAAAAGCATGATCTTTGAGGATCTCAAAAATCTCAAGTATTTATAGAGTCACCATCACACCTATAATTGAAGTTATCAGTTGTATGGAGATTTTTTTAAAGGTCCTATTTATTAATTTGACAGAGGGAGAGAGACAGCAAGAAAGAGAATATAAGGAGGGGGAGTGGGAGAGGGAGAAGCAGGCTTTCCTGCTGATCAGGGAGCCGATGTGGGGCAAGATCCCAGGACCCTGGGATCATGACCTGAGCCAAAGGCAGACTCCTAAAGACTGAACCACCCAGCCGCCCAGATTTTTTTTTTTTTCTTTACAGTTCTTTGGATTCACAGAGGAGAAAGAAACCAAATTTGGGGATTTGGAAAAGATTTCTTTTTTTCAAATTTTTTTATTTTTTTATTAACATATAATGTATTATTAGCCCCAGGGGTGTGTGAATCACCAGGTACACACTTCCCAGGACTCACCATAGTGGAAAAGGTTTCTAATTGGAGATGAAATTTGAAGAATTAGTGAGATTTCAATTAGTCAGTAAATAAATCAGTGAAGGAGAAGAAATGGCAAGACTATAGAAAAGTAGGAAAGAAAAGGGTACAGTGTGAACATGATGGCATAGATATACAGTTGACTTTTGAACAACACAGGTTTGGACTTCAGGGATCCATTTCCAGGAAGATTTTCTTCAATAAACACAGTACAGTACTGTAAATGTATCTTCTATTCCTTATTATTTTCAATAACATTTTCTTTTTTCTAGCTTACATAGTTGTGAAAATGCAGTATATAAACATATAAAATATGTGTTTATCTACTGTTACGTTATTGGTAAGGCTTCTAGTCATCAGTAAGCTATTAGTATTTAATTTTTTGGAAAGTCAAAAGTTACATATAGATTTTTGATTGGGTGTGGTCAAGGGTCAAGTGTGTATATATATATATATATGTATGTATACATAAATACACACACAATTTTATATATATATCACACATATGCATATATATACACAATATATACATACATAATATATGTATTATATGTATTATATATATACAAATAATATTCATATACAAGTAATACAACATATGTTGTACTAATTTTTTTTCTGTATATTCTGTATATTATGATGTTTAGACATCTTCAAAAATAATCTTTTAGGCTGAGGAGACACTACCCCTCCTGAGCCAGCTGATTCTTCGAGAAAGCAAGACTGAGTCAGAAACATACCTTTGACCAACCAATTCAGAGTCATACCTACCCTATACACCCCAAGAGGCAATATTTCTCTGACTTAATCATCTCAGGGTCATGTACCAGGCAACTAGAGACCACTCTTTCAGCCCAATGCCTACAAAAATTATTCAAACTAGCCATTCCTAGGCCATTTACCCTATCTTGTCTTTCCCAGGGAAAACCCAATAAAGAAGGCTTCTGCTCCTTTTATCTTGTTTTTTTGCCATGATCAAGTAGTAGCTTCATTCTCTGAGTCTCACATATGTTTTCCAACATCTGCCACCTTAAACTCAGTTAAAAGAAAAGTGTAAAGAGGCTGGGTAGTTATTGTTCATTTGTTTTTCTGTCTGCATATTTTTGTGTAATAAACCAAAAAATAGTGATATAAAGCAACAACAAAAAATTAATTAAAATTCTCTCGTCAAAGCATCTTTTAACTCCTTTTAAATTACTTTCACAGTTTAGTATACTTGTTAAAGTAATTTTTGTTGATATATAATTTAATTATAGCAAAATGCATAGATTGTATGTTTGATAAGTTTTATACAACCTCTGACCCAATCGAAACAGAAAATTTCCACTTCCCTTGAATTTCCTGCATGTCGGTTTTTCAGTCACACCACACGCACTACATTTTTATCATTTGCATCTCTGTAGCTTAGTTTTGGCTTTATTTAGAACTTCATAAAATGGTATCAAACATAAACTTTTTAATATATTTGTTCATTTTGTGTACATATTTTATATGTATTCCATATATATGTATATGTGCAGTATGTGTGCATATATAATGAAATAATGATAATAATATATATACACACACATACATATATATAATACGAAGAAGAATCTCCTATTGTATTAGAGCAAAACAATTTGTTACACTACCAACATATTATTGGTAGACATCTGAGTTCTTTCCAGTTTTTAGCTATTTTTTTTTATTATTATGTTCAGTTTGCCACTGTATAGTACATAATTAGTGCTTGATGCAGTGTTCAGTGATTCATTAATTAAGTATAACACCCAGTGCTCATTGTTAAAACTGCTAATAACATTCTTGTAGAGATTTTTTTGTGGATATATATTTTTATCCTTTGGGGATTTCACAGAAATAACAGTTCTGGGTATTTATTTACTTATTTATTTATTTTTGAGAGAGAGAGAGAGCAAGCTCATGTGTGCATGTCAGAAGCTGATGAGGCAGAGGAGGTGTTGAGGGAAAGAGAAAATCTTAAGCAGGCTGCATGCTTAATGCAGAACTCTATGCAGGGCTCAATCTCATGATACTGAGATCATGACGTGATTTGAAATCAAGAGTCAGATACTTAACCATCTGAGCCATCCCAGCACTCCTATTATTTACCTTTTATATACTACATAACTTACTTATATATTGTTTTTGTTGTTTCATTTTACAGCAGGTGACTATAAGCTGTATGAAAACAGGAATATGGTTTGTTTATTTCTTAGACCATTCTATGTTATAGAAAAGTGCCTAACACTTGGTGGTTGTATACTTTATCTTTAAGAAATGACCAAACTTTTTCCCTAAGTAGCTATGTATTATACACTCCCACCAACAATGAGTGAGTTCTAGTTCACTTACCCTCACTAAAACTGATAGAATTGGTCCTTTTAATTCTATCAATCTTATCAATCTTTACGAGGGTCAAGTAGTTTATCATTATGGTATAAATTAGCATTTCCCTCACAACTAAGAATCTTAATTATCTTTTCATGTACTTACTAGTCATTTTTATGTGTGAATGTGTGAATGTCTGTTGAAAATCTTTCTATTTTTTTCTTTTTAATTATAATTTTATATATTTTGGGTGCAATGATGCAGCAGTTTGAATATTTACCTTAAAGGTAAATGACATTATATCAATATATTGGATTTTTCAAAACATCAAAAAAAATGAATGGTTGTGCATGTTAAAAAAGCAGATAATCACAATTAAAAACATTAACAAAATATAAAAGGAAAACTGTTAAAAATCTCATTCTTGTGTGAGATGCAAACCAAACCTTTATTAAAAATAGAAATTTTAAAATTTATTTCTGGTGATATTTTCAGAAGTCTCTGGTTAGAAGACACTACACTGGTTGGGTGGCACAATACTCTTTCAGATATGAGGTTCTAGTCTGATAGAAAAGTCTGTTGAATTTAGTTGTGGGTTGTTTTTTTTTCTTCTTAGGATTATTTAGATATTTTTGATAGACTATTTTTTATGGCAATTTTAGGTTAATGGCAAAATTGAGCAGAATAACAAAGTTTTCCCATATATCCTTTGCCCCATACATGTATAGCCTTCCCACCATCAATATTTTTCACCAGAGGGGTACATTTCTTACAGTTGATGAGTCTACATTGGTACCTAATTATCAGCCAAAGATTACAGTTTATAATAAGATTCACTCTTGGTGTTGTGCATTCTATGAGTTTTGATAAACACAATGACTTAAATCCCCCATAAAGTGTCATAGGGAATAGTTTCATTGCCCTAAAAATCTCCTGTGTTCCCCCTCCTTCCCACACTTTTTATCTTTCCCTCTCCCAATCCCTGTCAGCCACTAATCATAGTTTTGTCTTTTCAATATGGCACATAGTTGGAATCTTAGAGTATGTAACCTTTTTAGATTGGCTTCTTTGGATTCTTAAATGTGCATTTAAGGTTCCTCCATGTTTTTCTGTTGTTTTGTTTTGTTTTGTGACTTGATAGTTCATTTCTTTTTAGCACTGAGTAATATTCTATTGTCTGGATCTATCCCAGTTTATTTATCCATTCACCTACTGAAGGACATCTTAGTTCCTTCCAAGTTATGCCAATTACGAATAATGCTGCTATAAACATCGTGTTTATATCTGTACTTATCCATATGCAAGTTTTTGTAAGGACATAAGTTTTAACTCATTTGCATAAATACCAATGCGTACAATTGCTGGATCATAGGGCAAGAGTAAGTTTAGTTTTCTAAGAAAGAGCCAAACTGTTTTCCAAATTGGTTGTGTAATTTTGCACTCTCACCACCAATGAATGAGAGTTTTGTTGCTCCAGATTGTTGAAAGCATTTGGTGTCATCAGTGTCCCAGACCTGGCCTTTCTAATAAGTGTGCACTTATATATCATGTTGTTTTACTTTGTAATTCCCCAATGACATGTGCATCCTTCATGACTGAAACATTTTTTCATATGCTTAGTTAACATGTGTATTATCTTCCTTGCTGAAGTGTCTGTTCACATCTCATATATATTCTTGATTGGGTTGTTCATTATCTGGTTGTTGAGCTTTATAATATGCAGTATTCCCTTTTTACTTCATACATATCAATAACATGGAATGCTTCAATGACTTCCAAGCTAAAAAGCAGGGGGTATTAATGTGATCTATATGTCTAATAGATCAGTGACTCCTCAATCTGTCTGATCAGAACTCCAATCCTTTGGAGTTCTATAAGTGATAAAACATTTTTTTAATCACTAGGGATTCTATTTCATAATTTCTACATTTGGCTGAAAATTAAATAAACAAGAAAAAACTCTAGCCAGTTTTTGGCTGTCTAACTGGGACAATCACTAGAATAAACTAACCTTAGGGTGTTAGATATTCAAATGAGGAACCAAAACTTATTGGGTTTCTATCAAGTACAATTCATTTTGCTAACTACTGGGAACACATATAAGTTTCCATTCAATGGTGTCACAGTAAAACTAGAAAGTAAACAAGCAAGCAGATGAGTAAAAGAAAGATATGGCATTTTATTTAATTACCATACATGTTGGAACTAAGAAAAACCGAAGACTCAGACATTCAGATTGGAAAAATGAGCAACAACTTAGAGAACATTATCACTTAGCTGTGTCTTTAAGGACAAATGAGAATCCACTAAGCGTAGAAAGGAGGATAAGTATATTCAGATATTCTTGCAAAGACAAAACAAGTTAAGAAAGTGATTTATTAAAAAAAATTTAAAAAAAAGAAAGTGATTTATTTATGTTAGGAACAGCAAAATTCCCTATGGTCTCAGGATTGGGTTTAAATGGGGAATGGTAACAAATCCCGGTCCTCTACAAACAATACCTATATAAAAGTAGGTATAGGCACACTGCTCAACACCTATATTGTTCTTCTTCCCCTTCTCCTTAATACTGCCTTTCCCCCCCAAAAATATACACATATATATTATAATATATAAAATATATAAAATATAAAATTTATATATAAATTTATAAAATATAAAATATAAACTGCATGAAAGTGGGAAACTTCTGTTTCTTTTTCTTCAGTGTATCCTATGGAACTAGAAAAGTGTCTAGCACTTGTTACACGATGAGTATTTATTTGTGAAATAAATGAGAGAACAGATATCCATGTAAATTTGGTAATATTATAGGAAGAATTGCAGGTCAGAATTATAATAGTTATAGAGTTGGTCAGACCACTATTGGACCAGTCTCTTAAATTTTATCAATTTCCTCATAGGTAATTAGAAAAAGGGATGCTGCCCATATAGCATCATAAGATTAACTATTATATGTGAAAGAGCTCTATAAACTCCATATTATACAAAATAAGGATTTTTGCTTATGTTAAGGGTTTGAATGGCAGCATGGCATCATGGAAAGAACACCAGGTTCATGGTGAAGAAAAAGAATGAAATATTATTGATATCATTTATTCTTTCATTTTGTATAGTCTCTGCAAAATTGAATCAAACAAATGTACTTGAATATATAAATTGGTCTCAGACTGCACTACTCAATAATCCTTCTACTGCCATGATGGGTTGTTACACAGACCATGAATGATAATATATGAAAAACTATTGGTTCAGCTACTTTCGAAGTATAAATATTTTGTTGCTCTTGCTGTCTCTTTGTTTTTACCTCCATCTTTCATTTGGAGTGCTTCTCCTGAGAGTAAATCAGACCCTGGACTCTTTCTATTGCTACAACTCAGTGTTCACTGTCACTGTAAGAACACCTCGTGCGTGTCTCCTTCATTTTGGAAGTTGTCATGTTATGGAAACATCATACCATGACTGATTCAGGTGTGATTATTTGCAACAGTGAGAAAGAGGGTCCATATGTCCAGTTCCTTTGCAGCAAATGCTATCATATTGCGTTCTATGTGTTCAGTGAAAGGAGATCACATAATCTTAATGAAATAAGACAGAAAATATATCCAATTAGGGAAACATGATTCTTCCTCAGGATCCTTTTTGCCTGCATTTTGGTGAAAAAGCTGGAATGGATTCTACAGGTTAGAAACAGTATGATATTAATTTCAGAGAAAATGTGTTTAAAACCATTATGGTAAAACAACAATAACAACAAGTCACAAAGCAGTAAAATGTATATTTACTGGGCAATAATCATTTTGAGGGCCCTTTCAGAACTATTTTCAAAAGAATGAGTTGCCTACCTGGAGTGCAATTATATTATGCAAGAGACAGCTCAGCTTGCTTATGTATAGTTAGCAACAGCTTGTATTTAGCTAAGATACGTCTATTTATGCTAATAATTTTGTTGTGAAATAGTTCTAGTGATATGGTACTTACCCGGATGCTTTTAAAATGCCTTTCCACAAATGAAAATGTGAGGACAGGCTGTAATAAATGGATACTAACAGGAAAATAAGGCAAAGGAGAAGATTGTGATAACTCAACGCTATCATGAAAAATGGGCTGTGTCTGAGTAAAAAAGACATTTTTTTCACAGAGAGATCAGAGGTTCCTGGATGAAAAGTTAAACTTCAAACTCTTCTCTACAGATGAAAATACATCCATTACCCAAGGTATTATGATTATGATCTCAGATAAAGTGGCTATGGAACACATCAACTAGCTATTAATTTCAAACTGGAATTTCAGAAAAATTTTAAATACAAAGAACTTAAAATAAGAATATAGTAAAATAAAGTAGTTAAATCAGATCTAAATATACAGGCCATATATATTCTATAGCATGAAATAAGATGAGCTTGTATTAATATATCCAATTAATTGTTAACAATTCCAAAATACACAAAAACTCAAAGTATTGAAAATATTTTGTTTTGTTTTCACTTTCTCTCCCTTTTTCCTGGAACAATAGTTTTTGTTTGTTTGTTTGTTTGTTTTTGTTTTTCTTTTGGTTTTCTAGTGTACTACATTATGTCCCTTTGACTTGAATACATTAATATGATTTTCTTTTTGGGAGCAGAGAATTCTCCACAGAATTTAGGACTTATTTTGTAATTGTACATTCTTTCAAATATATACTTAATATTGAACTTTCTGGGTTTCACTCCTGCTGTATTTGTACCACATTTAACAGACCAAGTTATACAGGGATGATGGTGCATTAGGGGGTCTATTATAATGCAGTTTCCTTTCAGATTAAAATTTTCCAAAAGAAAGTTAACATGATTCTTTCTTTATAGTACAGATAAAGAAGATAAGATTTCTTAGCTTCTTACCATATTTCTGTTTCATCTAAATCTTAGTCATATAATCGTTTTCCTTTCTTTAAAAAATGATTTGTAATTATAAAAACTCTCCCAACTTTTCAGATACTGCTGGGACTGTGGCAAATTATATTCATTGTTCCATCAGTCCAACATTTTGAAAGGAAAGGGTGAAATGGTGTTAGCAGATTTTGGCAAATGTATTATTCAGGAAAGGTTAGTGAACTGCTTCTAGCTGAGCCAGAATACCGTCTTGTTTTATCTTGTAAAAACAAAAGCATACATGAAGATTTCCCCATTGTGCTCAACAAGATTTCTGAACCCACACAGAATGTAGCACTTGCTCAGAACTATTCCTAATGATTTCCTCCACAGCCAGACGGGAAACCTAAAGCCCTTTAATATTCTAGCCTCATTATTCTCATTTTCTATAATTTAACAACTCCTCATATTATTCTTAATGGAAAAGTCATGCAATATTGAGCAGTAACTGCTGTTAATTTCCTGCTGTATATCATTTGCATTTTTTGTTGCTGGTGGAGAGTAATTAACATGCTCTAATTATCATACTGATTGTCTTTTTTAGCTTATGAGAATATAGTCATCTCAACCCTCGTTGATCTTACAATAGTATATTTTATTGTTCCCAATAATAGTATCCCGGGATATACAAGACTGAAATTTTTACAGAAAAATTGTGTGATTCTGCAGTAGCAGGTTTTCTAAATGGTTCAATTTAAAACAGAGTAATGTAAGTTTTTATAGTTTCTATCAAAAAACATGGAGTCTTATTTCTGTGGCAGGACAATGCCATCCTTTTTTGTGAAGTGAATTACAGTTATATTACACTATTATCACATGAGAAAATGTTTTCTCATATTCCATTCAGATTGTATCTTTTATTTCTTCATATTTCAAAGGTTTATGTTAAAAACTTCCTATGTATATACTTGCAAGAATTTTTAGTACATCAGATTCTTTCTACTAAAAATAACATTTTTCTCAATTTAATGCATTTACTTTGTAACTTTTAAAATTATCAACCAAAATTTTATAAAATAATATGGAGACAAAAAAAGATAAAAATAAATCATGCTGTACTTTTGAAATAGTACAAAAAAGTCCTATTGATAGTACAACAAATTGTTGACAATGTTCAACTCATATTTTATGTCTAAACATACCCTGAGCACAGCTAGCTGCATTATCATAGGAGAGTTTGCATGTTCATTTGGTGAAGGGCAGACTTCAGGACAATCAATATTTATGACAGACATATTATATCCAAGGAATGCTATCCCACAAAAGCTACAATGAGGAATAGAACTCATTTCCATATTAACTCCCATTTGGTTCCAATTACTGATGTATTCTATACCATGGACAAGAAAACAAATAAAAGGCACAAAGATGACCTGAATATAAAACAGTAGACAAAGGTGCACTTTTGTTTTTTTTTTAATTTGTTTACTTTTAGAAAAAAACATAAAGTAAAATAGAGTATCACCAAAACAGTAAATAGATTAGAAGGGAAGGCTGTGATAATTTATTTCTGAATAAAGACAGTTGTGATCAAATGGGCCGAAATGCAAATCACATTTGCTCAAAAAAATCAGTAGAGGGTAATGTTAGACTTTACATTTTGAGTGAATAAATTATGATCGTGACTCCACCATTTGTTTGAATTCTGACATATTACAAGTTATATGAAAACTTACAAGTTATTTTCTTTCTCTCCTAAATAGAGGTAATATTAACATCTATCTCACATGGCTGTTTTGAGCATTACAAAATTACATATCAGGTAAAACACTTCCCATACTGTGTGGATCAAAGAAAAAAAACAATTAAAAATTGGCTATTCATATGTTATTTTTAAAAGGAAATTTATCTAGGCGGACATAATTGACTTCAGGAATTTTTCAATTCTGGACTCTAGTCTCATAATCAGAGCTAGGTTTGTTTCTATCCCTTGGTTCAGCTCTGCTCTTCATGTTTTGGTTTTATTCTCATTTTGCCCATGATCACAGGACGACTGTAGCAACTCCTATTTCACACACTCTCAAGTTCAAATCCAGTGTGCCCTTAAAATTTCTCAGAAATATCCAAACATGACTTTTTTTTTAAAGACTTTATTTATTTATTTGACAGGAAGAGAGATCACAGATGGGGGAGAGGCAGGCAGAGAGAGAGGGGAAAGCTGGCTTTCTGCTAAGCAGAGAGCCGGATGCAGGGCGATCCCAGGACCCTGAGATCATGACCTGAGCCGAAGGCAGAGGCTTAACCCACTGAGCCATCCAGGCACCCCTCCAAACATGACTTTAAATAAGCCTGGTTGATATGACATGAATCATATGCTAAACCTGGAGTGAGTGTGATCAAAAGTTAAATCCACCAGCTGGTTTAAAACCAGATAACATGCTTGCGTATTTGCAGTGGTAAAGTCCCACCCAAACCACATGCCCTAAGGATGATTGAGCTTTTGATCCCCAAATGAAAACTGTGGGTCTTTACCACAAATATGGCACACAGATAGTAGAGGCCCAAACAATAAACCTAGCAAGCAAGAAAAAAAGCAAAGGATGTTAAAATATAAGAACTATATTTTATAAATGCTATGGAAATAGTTGAGTTTGATTAAACTTTAAAAAAAAAATGAGTATCTGAGCTTGAGCAAAACTTCTAAACTCTCAGAATCTCAAGTTCTTCATCACCGAAAAAAGCAAAGATTTTTTTCTCAAAGTTTTTGTTACAAAACAGAGAAAGTATTTATAAAATAATTAATTTTGCGTTTGACAAAGAAATACTGTAGATAACTAAAGGTCCTATTAAAATAATATAATAATTACAAAAGATAATAAAATGAATATTCAAAGACTTGTAAAGATTAGTAGTAGGAATTGGTTAAATAAATTGTGTTTTATATGGATGACATAAAAATGAACATTAATTAGAATGGTTGGAGGATGAATAAAGTTATAAACAAAATTGCCATATTGTTAAGAGAAAATATAAAAGTTATGAAGAAGTATGGTTAGCATTTTTTATTTTTTTTAGAGAGAGAGAAAGAGAGAGATAGAGCAGGTGGCAGGGAAAAGAGGAGAGGGAGAGAGAGAACCCTAAACAAGTTCCACACTCAGTGCAGAGCCTGATGCCCCTGAGATCATGACCTGAGCCAAAATCAAGAAATCTAATGCTTAGCTGACTGAGACACCCAGGTATCCCTGGTTAGTGTATAACTTATGAACGCTTAAAATCTTGTATACTTATAGAAACATAAATATGAAAAAGACATTTTTCAAATATGTAGGAATAAGCTTAAGCAAACAGAAAGACCTTTTAAAACAAACAGAAGGAAGCAGCCCCCCTTTTTCTCTTCCAGCTGTGTCACTTCCACTCACTCCCTTTTGACCCAGATTAATGTGGCAAAGCAGAAATGTGATTTACAGAATCTAGCATCAAATATCTCAAAGCAAGTTATGGAAGGGTGATTTTGGAGCTGAAATACAATAACTGACACAATTAATTAGGTAATATCAACTTGTTTATCAATAGAACCATGTAAGAAACAAAGGGATGATATAGTTAAAATGATTAAAGAAAATGACCATTGAATCAGAATTTTTACTCATTACCAATATCCACTGAAATGTAAATGGAAGTTTTGAACAAATGGAAAGTGTGGAAATATGTTTACCAAAAGACAAATACTGAACAAAGCACAGAGGTGTGTTTATTAGGCAAACTGAAAAGATTTGTTTCAATTGCTTAAACAGACTAAGTAAAAACAAGATAGGTGCTTTTATTTCTTTTCTAACATAAATGTCTAGAGTGAGAAACACGGTAGGTTTCCTCTACAAGGTCCTTCAGGAACCCAGATTCATTCTTTTCTTTGCTTTGTCCTTCCCTAAGACTTGTCCTCATCCCAAGTACCTACAGATTCACCCCTACCACAGCTCTGTCCCAGACTGCAGGAAAGGTCCCAGAGCAGAGAAAATGGAAATTAGCTACCCTTTAAAACTATCACCTGAGAGTTGAACATGATAATTCTACTCAAATCCCTTTACCCAGAACTTAATCACTGGGACACTATTCGCTGAAAGAGAGGCTGAAAAGTGTGGTATAAGAAAAATTAAGTTAAAAAAAAAAAACAATTAAGGTTTAAGGTAACATCCAGTAGTTTATTCTGAGTTGCTTATCAGAGGTACCCTTGCAAATTGATTGCATTGTATGTGGGAAGAAATGGCTGACATTTTGAATAGAACAATTGAAGTAAAAAAATCTATTGGCTAAACTGAATTAAGATTTTTTTTTTCTGAAGGAATCAAAATACTCTGGGCAATTTCAGCATTATAGATACAATTTAGGAATCCTGTAAAGCTACACCTGAAATATGAGAGCCTCAATTTATAATATTATCCTCTTGATAAAGGTTTTTCACGGCCATTTTGAGATTATGAATTGAATCTGTGTGCTACTCATGCCAAAACCTTTCCCACACATAAAGAAACATATCTCTTAGGGATTTAGAATATCATAAACAATATTTAAATATATTTTAAAATCCTTATGAAAAATGTTGAAGATTCTTTCTAACCCACACATTTTTCTTCCAGGTGGCTATAAAGACAAGTTAGAATAATACTCATTTTCCCAGGCCACTAGCTCAGTGAATTGAATTCATATATAAAGCAATTTTATCAGTCTTTTTGGAAGTTGTGGTCTAATGCAACCTCAATTCAATTCTAGATGTTCATTCTTTTCTAATTCACCAGAACTGAGAGGCTGATAAAATAAGAAAGAGAAGTAGCTCTTCCTATTCTTAAAATAGTTAATTTAAAACACCTTACTGTGGTTTGATATTTCCTTTCCTCTTCGAAGTCCTGAAATTTTTTTTCTGATGAACATGTGTTAAGTGGTAGTTCTAATGAGAAATCATGCAAGTTCTTCATGTATCAGATCTGCATTGTGATAAGCCGATGGACATGTGTGATGGCAAAAACTCTTCTGAAATATTCACTTTGTTATTTTGGAGAAACGTTTCAACCATGGAAAAAAGAAGAATGCACAATGTTAGAATCTCTCCAAGGCTACATTTGTGTACGTACAGTTCAGTATAATTCCCAAAACTGCTCAAATACATTGTTGATAGAAAATTGTTTTTCTATTTATTTGTTGATAACTTAACATTTCAGTTAGAGCAAAAGATAATCTCACCATCTTCCAATCATATCCCAACAAAAATTACCAGGATTTTTTTTTTTTTAAGAGGGCGGGGAGAGGCTGAAGAAGAGGGAGAGAGAGAATCTTAAGCAGAATCCAAGCCCAGCAGGGAGCCCAACACTGGGCTTGATCTCCCAATCCTGAGCTTATGAGCTGAATCAAGAATAGTGACTTAACTAATCCAGGAACATTTTTTTTTTTTTTAAGGCAGAAAAAATAAAAACAGAAAACAATGAAACAGGATAGTTCACACAGTCCAGAAGTTGTTGGGTTTGGCCAGCAAACCCTGAGATGGTGAATGAAAAGATTACTTCATACACCTAAGCAGGAGAAAGGAGAGGGAGTGGGGACAAGACAGTCTATTGGCGAAAGGTTCTGAGTCAGATACTGCCTCCAGCTATATTGTGATTGTTATCAATACCACAAGGGAGTTAGAAAAAGAAGAAGAATAGAACAAGCTGTGCTCCTGAGGGGCATGTAGACAGGGAGTGTGCGGTGTTTATGACCTCCAAAGATACATGTTTCTCCTAAGCCAAGCATTTACTCCCTGGATGAGTACATTGAGCCCCACAGAGGATCCAGCTGTTTTCAGCCCAGAAAACTTAAAGGGCGCCCAGTTTTCTGGACACTCCTTCTTTGCTTTCCAACTAGTCTCATCCAGGGAGGCATGTGTTTATTAAATCTTATCCAGTGAGGCACTGTGAATTCACAGAAGTATCTAAAAATTTTAAATGCTTTAGAAATATGAAAAAGATACTTAAAATCAAATGGAAAATGAAGAAACATGTGATACAATGTGAATAATTAATGTAAAAATAATAAAGAATTTCACTTTGAAAATAGGACAAAATTAGTTTTTAATATTTAGGGAATTTAAATTAAGATAAAAGTAAAGAATAAGATAATACAGTAAGAAGAAAAATGCATATAGTTTTATCTATGATTCAAAGGAAAAATGATTCCTATATGTGAAAGTAGTAGAAAAACATAAAATGAAAATGCAAGAAATTATAAAAGTTTAAAACTTTAGTACATAAACAATATCATATAAACATTAAAAGACGTGCAAAAACCCTGAAAAAATTGAAAAAGATGACATAATGCAGTTAATACACAAAGTGTTCATAAATGATTAAGAAAAAGAAATTACACATTCTCACATAAGTTAATGCTGGAAAAAGCCATGGACAGGAAATTCAGACATTGATCCAAGAAACATGAAGGTGTTTAAAGGTTACTAGAAATAAAATAAATGAAAACTTCCAAACATGTGACTCTTCATAACTATTTAATATCAAGACAGTATTCAGTATGGTGAATTTTGTGCACTCCTAACTTAGGTTTAAATTATAAAAATACTAATTCAAAGGGGTACATGTATCCCTATGTTATAGCAGCACATTATCTATAATAGCCAAATTAAGGAAGCAGCCCAAGTATCCATCAACTGATAAATGGATAAAGATGTGATATATATAATATATATGGAATAATACTCGGCCATAAAAAAGAATGAAATTTGGCCATTTGCAACAACATGGATGGAGCTAGAGAGTATGACACTAAGCAAAATAGTCAGAGAAAGAAAAATATCATAAGATTTAATAATGTGTGGAATTTAAGAAAAAAAACAAAAGAGCAAGGGGAAAACAAGAGAGAGGGAGGGAAACCAAGAAAGAGACTCTTAATTATGGGGAACAAACTATGGTTACCAGAGGGGAGATTGGTGGAAGGGTGGATTAAACTGGTGACGAGGATTAAAGAGAGGACTTGTGTTGAGCACTGAGTATTGTATGGACATGTTGAATCACTCTATTGTACACTTGAAACTGATATTATGTTGCATTTGAACTAACTGGAATTTAAATTAAAATTTAAATAATAAAAATAAATAAATGTATTGTCATTAAGTATTTGTAATGCACTTTATAAACAAATCACATTTTAAAACTTTAAAATATTAATTCTCTTTAGGGGCCCTTGGGTAGCTCAGTCATTTAAGTGGCTGACTCTTGATTCTGGCTCAGGTCATGATCTCTGGGTTGTGGAATTAAGCCCTGTGTGGGCTCTGCACTCAGCATTGGATCTGCTTGAAATTCTCTCTCTCCCTTTCCCTCTGCCCCTTTCCCAGCTCTCATGCATTTGCGCGCTCTCTCTCTCACATACATAAATAAAATGTTTAAAAAAATAAAATATTTATTCTCTTTAACTCATTAATTTCATTTCAAGAATGCCATTAATTATCCAAATTTACTAATTTATTAATTTATCCAAAGAAAGCAGTAAAAAATGTGCTCAAAACTTTGGGTCTGAAGGTTATCTCTACAATGCAATGTGATAAAATAACCAGGATAAAATACTCACTATAGACACTTAGTTATATTATTTATGATATTTTATTGATCGAATACAGTTTTAAAAGATTATTTGATGTCAATGGAAAATGTCTCAGTGTTGGAAGGAATAAAAATACATCAAAATATACAGAGAGATTGTATCTGAGTAGTGAAAACAGAAACACACACATACATGCACATGCAATAAAATGTTTTATTTTTTAGTTAGCTACAAAAGAAATACATTACTACTACCAGAAAATTCAATAATTTACATTTCATACAAGATTTATAAGGATGGGCAAAATATATAATGACAAAATTCTGGTTGTATAATTTTTCATAGTGCTGGAACTTATATGTTTAAGAACATATCTTTACATCAGAAAAGATATTTAAATTTAAGCAACTTACAAACTTATCAGCGTTTTTCTTGTGAACTTTTTAAAAAACTGCTCATAAATGTTGCAAAAATAAGAATATTATTAAATAAGGTTTATAGGTAGCCATAGGTTAAACAAAATGATAACATTGGATATGAAAAGTCATAGTGAATAAAAAGTCTAATTGTCAAAACCGTGGCCTTACTTATATTCTTAACTGCTCATCAGGGCTCTCTTTAAGGAATGATATTGTACCCTAAAATAAATATTTCTATTTTAAGGAAGTAAAACATATTTAAAAGTGTTTAGGGATAAAAATACCAAGTTACTAGAGGTAGTTTTCAAAATGACACATAAAATGGTAATAAGAAATTTAAAAAAAAAACAAACTTAAAATAAATAAAATGGTAATAAGAGTTCCCCAAATCACCGTTTCAGATATCTGAGAAGCTTCTCAAAATGTTTGTAGTTAGTAATGAGTTTGAGAAAATCTTCAGAAAAATAGTCAGAAATTGGAGTTTTGTGTTCCATGAGTCAAATCAAATGGATAGGAAAAAAACCTCAAGAAAAAATGTTCTAACACTTCCTTAGGTTTTTTTTTTCCTGCAATAGGACTAAACCAACAAAATAAAGATTAAATGATAGAACACTTTATAATGCACATTTTCCAACAAACCTATTTGTCTATATTTTTAAGTGAAATTCCATAATCATATCTCAACTGTCAACAGTACTCACGAAATTGTTTTTTTCAATCATCAAACTGGGACAGGGAGAAGGGAGCTGTCTTTTTACCACAAATAAAAGAGCTCCCTCTGCCAGGAAAACTAATTAGGCCCTCAGTGTCTGCCTGATTACTTGGCTCAAGCGTGACTGCTTCCTCACAGAGACCTCCAGAGATTAAAGCATTTCTACCAAAGTGTGGCTTCATCTTTCATTGAAGTGTTAGGAAGTGACATAGGGGATCAAAAAACAAAATAATTCGCTACCTTTGTTCCTTCGCATTTTTCCCCACCATTGCTCCACAAGGGACACCGTATATTACTAATAAATACTTTTAAAATCTGAAAGATTCATCCGTGAATTCATCTAAACCTTTCTTCATTCTATTATGTTTTAAACCTTTATGTACTTCTTAGAGATTATTTCCATTCGCACGTTTGCCATATATTTTTGCCACACAATGCTTTGAAACAAATCTCATCCAGCTACTTAGAAGCATTTTTAATCCAAGATTATAAATCTAGGATTCATTCTCTTTTAAACGAATGGAAATCAGTTCTCTTTGGACAGACTGAGAGTATTAGATATAACTTATGCCAAGTGCCCAGCACAGTGCCTGGGACCACAGCAGCCCCTGGACAAATTTAGTTTCATTTTGTGTTTGCTGTAATTACCCTGAAACCACTCCTTCAAAGGTTAAAGCTACTTCCGTGTTTTACAATTTTTTTCAGTATTTATTAAGCCACATTCATGTATTCATGATTTTATGAAGTCTAGACATTAGCCATCATCATCTCCTGCCAGAATTATTACAACACCTTTTTGAGGATTTCTCTATTTCTGTTTTCATTTCCATGGAAGTCTATTCTCAGGTCAGATGTTAGAGTCCTGAAAAGCCTGACAACAGTAACAAAACAAAAAATCCAAACCCCTTCTCCCGCATTGTTGTTAAACTCCAATAATTTATTATGTAACATTGAAAACTGCAGGTTCCCTATTGTTATCCCTTTCTACCTGTCTACTGATTATGCTTTTCTACTCTAGCCTTACTGATCTGCTTGGCTTTTTGTTTGTTTGTTTTGGGATGGGGGTGGTTTGAATGAGAAAGCCCAAAGATGCTCCTTCTTTAGGAGGGATGACTTCTCATTACTACCCTCTAGCAAATTCCTTCTCAGCTATTGCTGTATCAGATACCTAAAAGTGAAAAAGAATCTCTTGCCGCATCTCCATATTTTCTTAATGTACACAGGGAAAAGACATGGGAATATATGCACACAAAGTGACATAGCATAGAATTTATAATATAAAGAGGTTGAAAGAATAAGGAAGCAGAGAGGCAACAGATATAAAAGAGATAGGAGGTTATTGTGTCTCCAAAAAAGAAAAAAAATGGTAAGAAAATTTTAAAAAATAAAATAAAAATGTGATGATAAAACAATTCACTTGAAGTAAGTATTTTTTTACTCCTAAGATCAAATTTGTGTCATATTTAAGAGGCTGAATGTCTTGAATTCTAGGGAAAAATAATTAGAAGTAATTTTTTTTTTCAGATCAACTTGGCCAGATAATCTCAATTACTTTATGCCTTTTACCCACATAATGTCAATTACATGTATTTATATGATTATATGTTTATTAAGCCTTATTATAACTGTGTCATAAAGGAGCTTGTTTTAAATTCCAAATATTTCCCAGGGTTTTAAAGAAATGGAGAAAGAAAAGAAATATTTGAGGGAATTTGTGAAAGATTACCTCTATTACAATGCAGTTTTCAATCTGAGGGCAGGAAAAGGGTACTGTAGGATGCTAAAAGGAACATCCTATAGCTACTACATAAGAAAAATTCTAGTATCTCTCTGTACTGATAATTCAGAAAATCTCAGAAATTATCTTTGTGAGTGCAGAAGTGAGAAGTATTACCATGTGTGTCTCTTTCCTCGCACATTGTTATAATTTTCTTTTTTATTATCTGGTTCTTGTTTTGTTCTATTTCATTTGTTTTGTTTTTGCAGCAAACTTTAAATAACTTCAGGTAGCAAACATTTATTTTTGCTTTTCATTCCAGAAAATAGCAAGTGTCTTCTATTGTTCACTTGTTCTAGAATGATAAAGTGAATTTCTGTCGGTCATATAATTCTTTAATTTTTAAAGAAAAGGCAAATGCTCTCACTTGGAGAAAACAATAGACTCTTCTTTTTTGTTTCCCCACAAAATAAACTCAAGGAATTTGCTATTTAAATAATATTTTAAGAAAATAAGTTCATTTTTCAAAATTTCCCCAAAGCATTTCTTAAATAAAATGTTAATATTTGGCAAATTAAAAGACATACATTAATTTCCAACACAAAACACAATTTCCAACACAACGTAGATTGAAAAGTATCTGAGTCATTTTGGCCAATGGATGATGATAAACTGCAGTGCAGAAAACAACACTAATGTGTGCAGCCAAGTGATACAGAATTTGGTGTTAGAACTAATTTTGTTTAACATCCTCACTAATGATCATTTAGATGTGGTAAGCAGCAAATTAATTTAGCTCACGGTGAACATAATATTGGGAAATTTTGTGAACACTTTTTGGTCAGACAAACATGAATTTAGTTCCTCAAAATCATTTTTAAAAAAAAAATTTTAAGATTTTTATTTATTTATTTGACAGATGGAGATCACAAGTAGGCAGAGAGGCAGGCAGAGAGAGAGAGGAGGAAGCAGGCTCCCTGCTGAGCAGAGAGCCCGACGTGGGGCTCGATCCCAGGACCCTAAGATCATGACCTGAGCCGAAGGCAGAGGCTTAACCCACTGAGACACCCAGGCGCCCCTCCTCAAAATCATTTAAAATGAGATTCACACCATATGTTTTGTGTAATTATTAAAAAATAAATTAAAAAAAACCCACAATCATTTAAAGTGTATACTGAATCCAGGAAATTTCATTTAAAAGGTGTTAAGAAGCTACATTAATCTAACACTTTATAAATATATGTAAAAACTTAAAGTGTCTCATAACAGGAAATATGTTCATCATTCTTCAGTAGTATAACATGATGAGAGCTTGAAAATTATATCATTATTTCTTTGGTATGCTAGAAAATGGACCATACAATAACCTAGCAACTTCACATCATCCTATCACGAAGGTGAAATAAACTGGAGTAGCATGAAAAGAAACAATCATGAATTTATTATAGGTGGAGTCTGCATAAAATATGTAAGGCAGAAATAATGTTAAAATATTTTAAATAATAATAGTTTAAAATATACTATACTGTGAGGAAAGTGGTGAAGGGATCAAATTTGTTCCTTAATGTGTCTTGGAATACTGTCTTGGAACAGAGCCCAGAGACAATTGGGGATCCTCCTGAAAGGCTCGGATCCAAAGGTGGCTAGACAACAACCAAGAAAAGTGCTTCTGGTCTCTGACGCGAATGGTGGCGCTGGGTCCCAGGGCACACACACACTCTAGGTAATGTCATAGGAAGCTCTAGTCTCCTCTTTCTACTCCAGCGGCAAATGATGTCTTTCTGAGTAAGATGAAAACTTGCAGCCCATCCATCTATTGAACAAATCAGAATCCGTCTTTTCAATTTTCAGTTGATATTTGAAAACTAAGTGTTGGGCTGGTGGTTGATAATTGATTGATGTGACTCATTTATAGTTACAGAGTGAGATATGCATTGAACTCTTGGAAATGACACAGGGTTACACTGGCATTTCTGAGTCATAAGCAAGAAAGGATGAATAGAGGAGGGAGCAATAGTTTTAAAAGTGAGAAAAGAATGGGAGGTCTATGATAGAATTTATTTCTAAACTATCATAGACATACTGCCCCTGCTTTTAGTTAAGTTAAAAATGGATTAGGTTCTCCTAGTGTCTTATAATGTAAGTCTATGCACAAAATGCCTGAAGAAAGTAGAGCTGTGAGGTTGAAAGTTTAGGCTTTTATTTAAGCAGGCAGACTGGGCCCAAATTCCACAGCCAAAATTTATTAACTTTGTGAACTTTGATAAAATCAGTGTACTGTCTATGCTTCAGGGTTCTCAACGAACAAATCATGTCACAATAAGACATACTTAATATTTGTGTAAGTGTTAAATTAAATGATATATGAAAAGTGCTTGAAATAGTGCTTGATGCATAAGAACACAAAGATTATTAACTGTGCTTACTTTCAAAGTGCTGCCCTTTTACTTTCTTTTTATAACGTCCTTATTAAGCAAATACTATATTTCATATGAACACCACCTGAAAATACCATATTGCTCTTATATATTTGAAATATTAAGTTCTTTTTAAATGATATCTATTTCTCTTCCATACCCCTCCAATTGAAGCTACTGTGTACATATTACATACATATATATACATATATAAATAATTACATAGACCTATTTTCCATCCCTCAATAAGACTTCCTCTTCTTTCCCTAATTTATATAAAACTTTTTTTTAGGTTTGTACTTTTCCTTCTAAAATCTCACCTTTTCTTTCTCAAGACTCAACTAAATCTATACCCCCTCTTTGAAACCTTTCTTAAGGCAATCCCAAGACTAAGAGGTGACATTTCTTCTAAAGTGCTAACTTCTGCTCTTTCTCAATCAGAAAGTTACTCTGAAAGATTACTCATGATACAGGATTATGCTTCAGTAAAGAGTGAAGAAAGAAAAAAAATTAAATGAGTTTAAAGAAAAAAAGGAAACCATCATTTATGTTTACTGGAGGAAAGTTGAATCTTCTAAACAATATTATCACCAATAAAGTGTGTGGAAATTTTAAGATAATTTTGAATAGGTGGATAAGCATAGTCTGACAAAAAAATAAGGCTTCTATTACAAGACAGCTCATAGCAACTTTAAATGAAGTAAGAAGGGATTGAAACACACAATAGATGAGTAACAGATTTTGGAAAACACCACTATAATCCAGAGAGGCACACGATGATAATGTTTTATTTAGTCATAACTGGACAGAAGTGTTCAAGAGGGACTAGATATATGAAATTTTATAAAAATCTTCTATAGCTCATTCATAGTTTGTTGTAAATAGGTGTACTTACTTAATGCCATCATAAAATATATATAATTTTAGAAAAAGTAACCATTCTGTATGATGGTATATGGTTTTAATTGCTATGACCTAGAAATAGGTTTAACTAGTTCTGCTATCTGATTACATTTAAGGAAAACTCCTGATTTGATAATGGACTCCAAAACCAATTTATTTTCTTTATCAATACCTTGTAGCCCATAGCAAAAAAAGTTACATTTACTTATATACTACAACTAGTTCATCTTGGATGATGCAGCAAGAATTAGATTACTTAAAATAAAAATCCTATGGTTTCCAAATTCAGTGATTACAAGTTAAATTAAAACTTTTATGGACAAAGGGAAACTCTTGATTTAATAACATTTTTGGACTGAAGTCCTTCCACCTATGTTTTGGAGTGGTGGTTTGGGACCTCAATAATATTTGGGTTTCAGAGTTTTTCAGAAAAATGTGGACACTCTCAGTAAGATCATCTATTTCACAAAGCATCTGTAGAATGTATCAATTCCATCACTGCTTAAATGACTATTAAAATGTAAGGGAGTGTCTTTACCAATAAAAATAAAATCTCTGCAATACAGTTTCTTCAGAGAATATGATATAAAAATCTATGCATTTCGATAATTATCAAATCTTTGAAAGGGATTAATTTTTATGGAAATTGGCTGAATGAATAGTTCATAGCATCCTCTATGTATTAAAGTATGTAATTAGATTGAGTCAAATCATCAGGGATCTTTTATATGGTCACATCATTTTGGCTCTTTACAGAGCTGTTTTTCCTATATGTCCCTTGAGATTTTATCCATATCCATATCCATCCTTTGTCCAACATAACTTCCTAGATTGTTTATTTAAAATTTATTACTTGTTTACTTAAAATATACTATTGACCATATAGTCTCATATATCCTATGAACTTATGGGATGCTAGCAGTCTGATATATAATGGCATAGCTGGTATGTTAAAATAAAACCAGCCCACATGAAGAGCAAATATAAGGCTATGTGGGGACTTGATAGTAGAAATTGGTTTATTACTTCTTACTATCATAAGTTAACACATAAATAGAGTTTTGTTTTATTTTTGTTTTTATTTTGTTTTGTTTTGTTTATTTTTCCTTTTGCTTTACTTTTACCCCTCATAATATGGATGGATTTTATGTTTGATTTGAACATCATGTGGAGTCAGCTTAGGGCATGGATATAGGCCATATGAAAAACCAGCATGATGATCATTGGTTTTTTCCTCAGTCAGCACATCTCAACTATTTTAGAAAGAAGCCATGTGATTAGAGTGGGGACAACATCATTAAAATCATGGTCCCACATTGGGGAGGGTATGTGCTATGTTGAGTGCTGTGAAGTGTGTAAACCTGGCTATTCACAGACCTGTAACCCTGGGGCTAATAATGCATTATATGTTAACTAAAAAATAAATAAATAAAATAAAATCAGGGTCCCCTGATCACTGTTAATTTGTCATGGATATGTATAAAACACACACATTCAGGGGTGCCTGGGTGGCTCAGTCAGTTAAGTGACTGCCTTTGGCTCAGGTCATGATTCTAGGGTCCTGGGATGCAGCCCTGCATCTGGCTGCCTGCTCAGTGGGGTGTCTGCTTCTCCCTCTGTTCTTCCTTGTGTGCGCTCTCTCTCTCTCTCTTTCAAATAAACAAACAAACAAGCAAATAAATAAAATCTTTTAAAAAACCCAACAACAAACAAACAAAAAACAACACACACATTCAGCTGAACAGAAATCCTGATCGGGATATTATTTTATTTGGAATCAAAGAGAGAGTCTTAGTGCCTTTCCAGTGAGGGACCTGTGAGATTGTGCACTATCCCTGGCCATGTTTCTTCCACAAGGGAGATGGTCTGTAACAGAAGAGGGTATTACCAGCACCTAGCAGAAGAAGTAGAGCTCAAGGTGAAGAGAGAAAGCTGACAGCATTTAAAGGTCTGGAGCCCCACCTGCTCCTCTCCCTGTCTCATGATCCAATTAGATGAACCAACACATTCTTTTTCCAAAGACTTGTTTTAATTGTGATTCTGTTATTTGCATTGAAGGAAAAAAAAAAGTCCTAAAACCATGAGAAACTTGTGTTCTGAAAATAGTATGCATTCAATGTTTATATAATGGATAGATGAAAATGCACACAGAGGAAGATGTTAAAGAGGAAAGTAGCAGTCATGGAGGGACAGAAAAAAAAAAAAAAAAAAAAAAAAAAAAGAGGAAGCCTACAAAGCCTACAAGACAGATCAACCTTACTTCCAAAACCAATAACTATGGTGTCAGTTGGCAAAAGGCTCAACAATACCTAATTTGCATAACATCACAACATAAAAACACAGTGTTAAAAAGAGTTCTGTCTTAGAAAGACTTGTGTTAGAATTTTAGATTTATCACTGACTAGATATATACACTTGGGAATGTTAACTTTTTAAATTTTTATTTTCCTCATCTGTGAAGTGGGAATAATAAAAGGAACTGTCATAGCTGTCATAGTTGCATAAGAGAATTATTTGCTAAAGAATCTAAAGCACTTAATGAAGTACCAAATTTTCAGTAAGGGCTCAAAGTTTATTACAATAAATGCAAATATATCAGTTTTATTTTATGTGTTGCAAACACTTTGCTAAATGAAAAGTGGCTTGTCTAACAGAACTCCAATATATATATTTTATATATTTTAAAACTAATTATATTTAAAGGCAATTTTTAATGACTAACCTTATACCAGATTTTTTAAGTGCAGTAGATATATAAAATTCATAAATGAAATCCAAGTTTGGGGAATTAATTCATTTATTTATCCATTTGATAAACCAATAAATATTGTAGAGGTTCTATTGGATATTGAATTAATTCCAGTGTTGAATAAATTCCAGTGATGAATAAAATACACACAAATATATAAAATATAAACATATATATTTTTGCCTAAGGTGACCTTACTTAATGAGAAAATAAAAATAATACTGTAATAGTGTTCTCAAAAAAAAGAGAACCAATTAGTACGAGATATATATATATATATATATATATATATATTCATTTAGAGAGATTTATTTTAAGAGATTGGTTTTGTAAGTGTGGGCTTAGCAACTCCAACAACCACAGGCTAAATTGGCAGACTGAAAAATCTGAGTAAGAGTTGATATTGCACTGTTGAGTCTGAAATCCTCAGATAGGCCTGAAGCTCAGGCAGGTGTTCTTCTGGGTTTTTTTATTTGTTTATTTGTTGTTCATTTTTGTTTAAAAAATTATTTATTTCATTGTTTTTATGTTGCAGTCTCAAAGCTGAATTTCTTCTTCTTTGAAAACCTTGGCCTTGGTTCTTTAAAGCTTTTAACTGATTGGATGAGGCCCACCCACACTATGGAGGGTAATCTGCTCTACTAAAAGACTACTAATTTAAATCTTAATCACAAAAAATACAGAGCAACATCTAGACTGGTGTTTGATTTGACCAAGCACTGGGACATCATAACTTAGCCAAGCTGACACATGCAATTAACTATCACAAGTGCTCAACTGGCAAATCTCTCGAGTGACTAAATTGCTTGGCAATAATTATTCAATTTACAATTTGCATTTCTATGGTCTGAAATGGAATTTCAATTTCACAGTTTTTACTGGCATCACAAAAATGTTACCTTAACTTCCTGGAACTCAGTTTTCTCTCTCAACAATGATGACAAAAGTAACTTTTTCCAATGTATTAAGACTAACACTTAGGAACAAAAAAAATAATGCAGAAACAAGTACCATTAATGTATAAGTCATATAAAATAAAATATCCTGTGTTCAACTGTTATATTCTACTTGGGCTCCTTAGATTTCCTCTCTTACACCAACTATATATACACTTAATTAAACCATTCTAATTAAATGGATCACATACTGACCAATAATTATCAATGTATTAATTGTATCATAATGATTGGGCAATGGTGAAAGAAAGGGCCTCACCAGTGACATCCTAAGCTGCTGGGCCCAAAGAGGCTTCATTAGGTGACATAAATTTGATTATTGCAACATGGTCCACTAAGCTCCTCAAAAGTTTTAAGTGAATAACTGCAATCTAACACACTCTAACTGGTAAAATCACCAAGATTATACAACTCAAAAGTGGTCAAAGTAAGTTTCGAATCTTATCTTTCAGACTCTAAGTCTATCTTCTTAATAACTACTACCTTGGTTTTACTCACATCAACAACCACTTTTTGAATTGTTACTCTGTGCCAGCAACTTGTAAGTGCTTAAGAGACACCCCAATGGAGATGGGCCAGCTCTTAGTTAATGCAGATGTTCTGTGCTATCCTCTGTTTTCAAAGTCAACGTTCTTTTAACTTTTAAAGATGACTTATTCCTTAAGGAGGAATAGTGACAAAAATGGAGACATTAGATTAAGTGAGAAAGAAACAGCTGACCAATTTAATCTTCTTTAAATAAATGCAGTTGTACTAAGTACTTTACTACTACTTAGTCATATAAATGAAATGGAATATCTAGATTAAAGCATTAGGGCTTTATAATTATACAACTGTCCCAGTGATATTTAAGGAGGAAAGTAAGAAAATATATGTGATTTGTCAGTAACTTAGATGTCTTCTCACTACAGTAATAATACTCATCCAGTTCCATGGAATAAATTTAAGTAGTCGTGTGTAAGAACACAGATAGACAGCATTGACTCCAAGAAATCACTGCATTATTTATACTTGCTTTGAATGAGTCTAGTATTTAGAAGTTTTTGATTTATGTCTTTCAAAAATAACTTTTCACATACACAGATTAGCAATAACCAGAAACACTTTATTAGTGCTCTTGCCATTCTTCCTACTGAGGAGAAACACTTATGTCCTCTCCCTTTGAAACTGAACTGGAACTTTGTTTTAACTACTACAAAATATTGAAGGTCCTGGGATGTAGCCTGGAAGAGGCCTGGCTGTCCCTACTTTTGCATTTCTGGGTATTCTTGGGAAGGCCACAGAGAAAGGAGTTGTCTAAGTTCTCCATCAAGAACTGACCAGCCCAGATTACCTGTTCAGCCCATCTTTCCAACCACCCCTCCTTATAAACAAGAAGGAGCCACCTTGCAAGTTCCAGCTCACTGGAGCCCTCAGCATACACAGAGCTCCCCATGCAGCAAAGCCCAGTCATGACCACCTCAAAGTGTTTTGGGTAGTTTAAATATTGTTGTCTTCCAGTTGTCTCAAGCAAAAAGTCATTGATACAGCTGATAGTGCCTCAGAGGAAAAGAAATACAACAGGGTCAAGAGGAATAAAATTAACAAGATAAATTTTCTCATTTTATCCCTGGTACGGTGTTTTTATTTCAATCCCATCGTCCTTAACCAAAAAAGTCTCTTAACTGCCTTATTTTTAATAACATAGTCCAATTAAATAAAGGACCATTAGCAATACAAACATTACTCAATTTTATCAGTTTTCGACCACAGGTTAAGCTTAAAAGTCTAAAAAAAGATTCTTATTGTAGTGATCATTTTGCAATGTACACAAATAGTGAATTATTATGTTATACTCCTGAAACTGATAAAATATTATATTTTAATTATGTTTCAATAAACAAAAGAGAACTATCCAATATGTATATGGTTAAAAAAAAAAGTTGACCAGGCTGTGAAGTTAGAAGCTCAGTATTCTCTTTTTAGCTCATTCAGCTTGTGGGCAAAATATATTTCCATGAGCATAGGGCTGTGCTCTTGATTTTCTGTTAGTGATGAACTGGGGAACGCTCAGCTCCTAGAGACTGCAGTGGTTCCTTGTCATGTAACCTCATAGATAGGTCACAAAATGGTGTCTGCTTTCTTTCAGGCCAGTGGGGTTTGACTTTGCCTTTCACCTTCGTTTCAAAGTCCCTTTGATGAGGTCAGGCCTACTCATGATAATCTTTTTGTATTTTAGAGTCAACTCAGTGAGACCCTAATCAGCAGAATGCTGTTTTATATTTTCACAGGTTTGGTTTACACTTCAGGGGAAGAAACTATGCAGGAGGATACAACAGAGTAGGAATCTTGGGGACTAACAACTGCCTAACATTCCATGCTGTAGACACTGGTTATTATTACTTCCATTTTCACACGTGTAGTTCTTCTCTATCCACAGTTTTATAAATCATAGATTATAAAAGAGCATGGATCATTACCACAGTGTCCACTTAGGAGAACCCTTCCTTTGTATATATGATATATTTCTATTATATGTTGATTAAATACATATATGTATAAATACATGTACACTTACACATATCAAAACTATGTACCCTGGCATTCCCTTAATCTAATCCTAATCCACTTAATATTAGTTAAAACTTCAATTATTGACTTATATCCATTTGTCTTTCAAGGAGTTAAGGTTTTTTGTGCTATCATTGATTCCATCTAATGCTACATGGTAGCTCCATTATATTTTGATCTTATACTATACATAAAACATTGAAATAGCTACTAGGCTACAAAGTTTCTGCTCCCAGAAATATTTTCATCTAGATAAAAAGCAGATATCAATCATTCTGTTTTTCAACTATCATTTGTTTGTTCTATCTAAGAGATAAAGGCAATACAGTTGATCCTTAACATGGGGTTTGGGGTGACAACCCTTGATGTAGTTGGAAATCTGCATATAATTTTTGACTCCCCCAAAAGTTAGCTGCTAATAGCCTACTATTGGCTGGTAGCCTTACTGATAACATAAATAGTCAATTAAAAATTTGTGTGTTATATGTTTACATGCTATATTCTTACAATAAAATAAGCTAGAGAAAAGAAAATGTTATTAAAAAATCATAAGGAGGAGAAAATATATTTTCAGTACTGTATTATATTTATCGAAAAAGCTCTGCTTACAGGTGGACCCATGCAGTACAAACTGGTGTTATTCAAAGGTCAACTGTATATTATAAATGTCAAATAATTAGAATGAATAATTAATGACATAAAAATTTAGAGAACTGATATCTAGACTTTGTTTCTTGGTTATTCTTTACCATTTAATCAATTAAATAACTGAGGAGATTGAAAGTGTGTACTATAAATGGGTCTTTCTATTTACTTTGTGCTAAATTTAATTTTGTTTCTATATATTTCCTTTTTTATTGAAATATGTCACAGTATAACTCAATGAGATTAGTATAACAAAATAGATATTCTGTGGTTCCTTCTCCGGTATCATTACATCTTTTCTTTTGTACCTATATTGAAGGTTTCTAAGATGAAATTCTTTATCTTAACATACTCGATAGATGATATGCAATTGTTATTTTTTATTGTTATTCATTAGCTGTGGAACACTAGGTGGGTTCTCTGAGTGTCATTACAAAGAGAGTCTTATTTATGATATACTATTGACAGCAGAGTCAGAAATACATTTGGAATGTGTTAAGATATTTTGCTTACTGATATATAACATTATAAAGATATTTCAACAAGCATCACTATAATTTTCTCACTAATGCAACATTTTAGTGCTGATGAACTTGGACATTATCCAAAAAAAGGTTAAGAATAGATACTCCAAAGCCTGTGCAACTCCATATTTTACTGCCTTCCCGTATACTGACATAAACTATAATTTTAATATATAGACAGATCAGTCCATGAATAAGAAATGCAGAATTCTGAAAATAATAATCATTAAAATAGTTTCCATCACTTCTCTCATAAACACACAAAATATTGTAGTAAAAGAGGCAGAACTAGTCAAGACATATGAGTAAGATTATTAAGATTGAGTACTAATCCGAACCTTGCTAAAAATGTAAAAATAATGCCTTACATAAACCTTTTCTAAAGGCATCACCTAAGGCTTTCAAATTCCTTTTGATATTGCAAGCAGATTTATCACAATGGCCTCCTGTATGCTTTCCCCATAGGAATTAATTGACTTTATCTTGCAGAGGACAATATTTCTAGATCACGTCTTATTTCACCTTGAGTCTGATTTGTAGAATTGTTTCATGTGAAGCTGTGCCAATTATTAGAATTACTTTGTATTTTGCAAATATATTTTTAATGCAAATGATAAAATGCATAAGAATGAAAGCCATATAAATATTGCTCAGCCAACATTTTTTTTTTCTGCCAACTGCTGAGAGCTAAAAGCTCTCTATTATCAATGATGAATATGCTTTCAATGGGGAACTCAATTTCAGACAGAGCCTTTCACCTGTAAGCTAACTCGTAGATTCAGTTAGCAAATGCAACACCTAATGGAGTTCTCTTATTAGATTCACAAACAAAGTGGTTTTGGACACAGTCTCCAGTCAATCTCTACTAATGATTAATAGGGACAAATATCACAGGAAGTAGGGCCACTGAAGTTATAAAACCTCTTTGGTGAACTAATTGTAAAAAATGATGCTTATGATCTCCCCATCCAGAGAAGTTCTGAATATTAGTCACAGATTAAGACATTTTTAATGTTTTTTATTTCATTTAATGTTGTTATATAATATTACTTAATATTATAATACTATGCTGATTTTAATTTACAATACTTTATTTTCATGTTTGTACTATCATAGGCAAGACTGGTAAAAATTTTTTTTAGAGTTTGATTTGTCATCTTTCTGTAGATTTGAAAGACAATCATGTTCTCTCATCATTTTCTGTGTTCTAGTATCATTTAAATAATATAGAATAGTCTGTTACTAGAAATCACATGTATAACTCTGGAATGTAAATTATTTTTAGAAGTTTTTTCATTTTTTCATTTTAAAATTTCTTTGTATCCGGAATGTATACCAAATAATCTTGGAATTTCACTTTTTTAAAAAGAAAATACCAATTTCATTTTGTCTTCAAGTTGGGTAGTATAAAACAGCATTGGTATTAATATTTTGCATTTTCCATATCTCTATTTTATTGTGTCACACTTATAATATTTTTGTTAGATTTTAAAGAACTTTTAAAAACTATGTCCATTAATATAGACAAATAGACCACTTATTTATTTATGATTATCATTTTCCATGCCTTGGAACATGCATTTTTTTAATTAAATGTTTATCTAGGGATTCTTTAGGTATACTATGTTTGGCTTGGTTTTTTTTTTGTTTGTTTGTATGTTTGTTTGTTTTTGTATCTTCATAAGTTGAAGGTTTAGTTATTTTGTCTTTCTTGATGATTTTTTTGTGTGATACATTTACTTACAATAGAGCTTTCACTTTAATAATTTTTTACAAGTAAGTTACTAAATGTTACCATATTCATTTCCTAAACACCTTAAATTGCAGTTTGAGTCCCTCTTTATTTTGATTTATTTAGGATTTGGTATGTTTTTGATAAATTTCCCAGATACCTTCAGCCATTCTACAAGTTATTATTAATGCAATTATTTTTAAGTTTAAATCTAATTTAAAATTTTCTTTAAATCATTACAAAATGCCATTATCTATACTATTATTTTGCTTTAGGATGTACTGATATTTGAGTATGTGTGTCCCAGAATATGATAGTGATGAGGAGTATTCATGGATATGTGCATGCTTGTGTGCGTGAATGTGCATGTGCATGTGTGGAGGGAAGGAGAGAGGCAAAGGAAGAGAGAGTGAGTGAGTAGGTACATACAAGCATGTTCAGGAGAAGATTCAAAGGAAAACACCTCAGCTCAATTGAATATTCAATAAAGCATCAAATTAAAATTTTAATAATTTTAGGGGCACCTGGGTAGCTCAGTGGGTTAAAGCCTCTGGCTTTGGCTCAGGTCATGATCTCGGGGTCCTGGGATCTAAGCCCCTCATCGGGCTCTCTGCTCAGCAGGGAGTCTGCTTCCCTTCCTCTCTCTCTGCCTGCCTCTCTGCCTGCTTATGATCTTTGTCTGTCAAATAAATAAATAAAAATCTTTTAAAAAAATCTTAATAATTTTAAAATTTACACATTAACTATTTTAACTTTGACCTATTCCATAATCTTTTAATCTTCGCAACATCTCTGTGACATAAGAGCTATTAATAGCTCTCTTTTACAGAGAATAAACTGAGGCATTGAGAGATCAAGTGCTGCCTCCTCTTGGACCAAGTCTTGGTTCTCTTGGGCCTGTTGTCAGATTAAAGTGTAAAGATGGCACTCTTATACGGAGAGAGAGGAGCCTTTGTGACTTCTGTGACCAACAGAATATGGTGAAATGATGCAGCAATAATTCTTGATGTTTGGGAGACTGGCAATTCTCACTGCCTTTCTCTTAGAACCCTGCACTGCCATTTCAGTAGTGTGAGTATCTTCAGGTACCCACACTGTGTGGAAGTCTAATGTAGACAGGAGGACAAGCCTGCAAAAGAAAGAGAGACCAGAGAGAAAGATGGATATCTAATCAGACCCCAGATGTTCCAATACCCAGCCATTTAAATCTTCCCAGCTATGGCCCCAGACATCATGGAGCAGAGGTGAGCCAAACCCACCCACTGAATTCTTTAAACCCATATAATGTGAGACATGATAATAAATTGCTGATTTACATGTTGTGTTTTACAGGAATAACTAAACAGAATATGGTCATGTATTTCCCTCTCTCTCTCTGTACACACACACACACACACACACATATGAAAGGGAGTATATATTCAGTGCTTATTTATAATGATAATTTTGTTTCTAAGATATATCTAACATAATGTATATAGTTATCTTCATATATTAACTTCTATTTTGTTAGAAATGTAAATGTAAAATGAGCACCAAATGTCAGTATAACTTTACCCTCATATATATATTTACTTTAAGAATTAGTTTTCTTAACTTTCAAAGTTTTAAATATGTAATGACCTTAATAACTTTCTGTTTAATAATGAATATTTAAATTTAATTTTGTCTTTTCTTCACATCCATTAAAACAGCCTTTACTTCCATTAAAATAGAATCTTCATTTCATCATTAAAAATAAAAAATAACCAGGACACTAGCTGGCTCAGTCAATTAAACTTCTGCCTTTGGGTTAGGTCATGATCCCAGGGTCCTGGGATTGAGGCCACTTTTGGGATCCTTGCTGAGATCCTTCTGCCTGCTGCTCTGCCTGTTTGTGTTCTTTCTCTGTCAAATAAATAAAATCTTAAAAAATAAAATAAAGTAAATAATAACTTTTTTATACTTTTTTTTTAATTGGTTTTTAGTCATGTTAGCTGTAGTATGCCTGTAAGTGCCCCTTATCTCCAAATAGCATTTGGGTCTCTAGTATCTTAAATGACCACTTGGATAGGTATAATATTTTAGGTTTGTAATTTTTTTTTTTTTTTTTTTTTTTTACAAAAGTACATTGCAGAATCAGTCTCTATCAGCATATAACGTGGAGGGTGGCATTTGCTAGGAAGTTAATTTTTAGTCCTTAAGTGTTTTATATTTTCTATGTTGGATATGTTTAGTGTGATTATTTTTTTTAAAGATTTTATTAATTTATTTGAGAGAGAGAGAGAGAGCACAAGCAGGGGGAGCAGCAAGCAGAGGGAGGAGAAGCAGGCTCCCCACTGAGCAGGGAGCCAAATGTGGGGCTGGATCCCAGTATCCTGGGATCATGACCTGAACTGGAGGTAGATGCTTAACAGACTGAGCCACCCAGGCACCCCATAATGTGGTGATTTTTATAGACTGAAAAGAATAAATGATAAAGATAGAGATATTCTTAATATAATGAGGGCTTGGAGTCTTTCTTATTTAGTTTTCCACAACAAATTGATCATTAACATTTACCGAATATTTACTCTTTCCAACTTTCTTAGTTTAGGAATACAATTATAGAGTGGTCCTCTTTAATGTGTCTACTACATTCCTTTTCATTTTCTCACCATTCCCATCTATTCACTAACATTTTCTGAAACCCAGGGCTAGCAGAATTTCTTGCATTTATTTCCTACTTCATCACTTTAATTTTTTTCAACATAGAAACTGTTGTTTGCTGGATATTGTGGTTTCCAATTCACTATGTGAATCTTTCACCTCAATGCAATCTTTCTTTGGGGCTTTGTAAAGAAGTCTTCAATCTCTTGAAAATATGAATTCCAATTTGTATAAAATTTACTCCTATTTCTTAGAACAACACTTGTAGTACGTATGATGCTATTTTCTTAGCTCATACTTACAGAATGAAATCTATGCTTTATTAATAAGGGTTGATAGCAACTTCATGTTAAAATTGGATTATTGCCAGAGATTGACGTGGGTCTTAGCCCAAATCTTTATGGACATACATGGTAAGACAAGAAAATTTTAGATATAATTTTTAGATATAATTTTAGATATAATTTAGAGATTTTTACCACCTTACAAAAAAGATGTTATAAACCAGGGAGAGCTGAGAGCTGGAAATAGTAGAGTCAGTCACAGCAGGGAATTTTGCCTTCTGCCTATGTGTGTCTTTTTAACGCTTGGTGCAGCAGCCAGGAGTCAGCCTCAGCAGGGTCCCTGGTGTTTGCCTGGAATATCTGACTTCCTTGAGAGCCAGCTACAGCGTATCTCCTGATTTTGCCTGTCAGAACCTTCTGTTCCAAGAGGGCTCCAAGTCTAAGCCAAGAATAAACCCTGCCAGATGCACTTTCCTTTTTCTGGCTTAAAACAACAAGAATGTTTCCCCAGTGGCATTGCCAAGGTTGAAATTCACTTCCAGTTGTCCCATGGTTCATCTTATGAATACAAATGACACTTCCAGCATTTGACCTGGCATGCTTTTTGGATAAAAAATAATAAATTTTTTATTACTTAAATATGTTTTCTTAGATTCTACATAGCAAACAATTATTTAATACTTCAAACATGATGAGAAAACACTCCCTAATTTTTTATTTATTTACGCTTCTCTCCATTTTTTAATTTCATTTGCCATTTCAGTTACAGGCAAGGTGGGAATGGCTAGAGAGTGGCTGGATGGGGGCCTGTGTTCAGGTTGCCATCTCGACAAGCATATCCTCTTCTCTATTTTAAACATAAATATACTTAACAGAATATTAGTTCTTAGGACTTGAAGTTAACTTCTATTTATAAATTAAACAGTACAAAAAGAGAAATTTCCTTCAACTTTGAAAGTCCCTTTTGATAGAAGTTACTTTTAATGTAAATTAGCAATACAACAACATTGATTTGAGACAAGTATTGAAAAAGTCATGTTGAATGTTAGGATAGTGATGCAAGTCTTATCTCTTTTCTGCATTTTTTCCAAGACCCTGTTAAACAACCTGTTTATGCCCAATAAATTACCTAAAAAATGAGCAAAGAACTCACTTTTTCCTATTTGACAGAGTATAGGAATCGTATCTATTTGGTGTCAAATGATAGAAATTGATGAAAATATAATAAAAAGTTTATAAAAGAGAGAAAGAGAGAGAGAAAGGAAATAATCCAGCACATAAAGTGAATGCCCAACGAGTTCTCTGCTTAAGGGAGAACTGAATCCAAAGGATCAAATGTGAGCTGTGTTTATTTCTGTATTGGCTGCTTTTGTTTTCATAAGCTGTATAGCCTAGGGCTTGAAACAACTAATAGATATTATCTGTCCTTACTGTGAACATGATTGCTAATATCAAGATTAGCACTAGTGCATGATTCTGTTATATATGAAAGTGGCTTTGTTCTGTTATTTATTTTTCCATAGTACATACAAAATAGTTTCACCTATAATGTGTCAGGCAATAAGTTGGTGACCAAGGCACAAAAAGATTAATAAGAAACTTTGACCCTCCATTTGTTTCTCTTTCAGAAGATGAAATATGGCACTAATAACTGGTTAGTAAAGATGATATATTAGAAAATGAAATTAATATTGAAGAGTGCCCCTATTTATCCACATAAGAACACATTTTACTCGAAAGCTGTATCATAAAGAAATTAGGACACCATTCCTCCTTCATGAAGACAATCTAAAAAAATCATTCATTCATTCTGAGGCTAGTGGTTATGGAAGGTTATAGAGTTATGAAAGCTAAAGAAATGTTAATGTACAGTTATGGTTTTATTAGTCCTCTTCTGATAGAGCAGTAAATAATAACTTCCTCTAATGAAGGTTTACACTGTGTCAACCTGTTGGCTTTTACTGCATTGAAACTCCCTCCAGATAACCCATGTCCATCCTGGGCCTGTGCTCATATACCCACATAGTGTTAAGAGCTGAGCTGGGGAGAACTGGTTGATTAAGAAGACAAACCAAAATTAAAGTAACAACTCTGAGTGTATTTACTAACTACACCAGTATAAGCAAAAAAACAGAAATAAAGTATCCATATCACCAATATTCCATTTATTCTCCCACAGAAATATACCAAGTGAAGGTTAGGTTAGGTGGAGGAATCATCTCATTGCTAGGGGAGTCCTGAAGAAAAGGCCCCTGTCCCACTCTAAAAACCTGGAGCTGTGTGGGGGAAGGAGGAAAATGGTTAAGAATCAAAGGTACCAAGTACTAAGTCAGAGTAGAGAAAGGTGTCTTCAAAGTACCACATCTCCCCCTAATGAAGTGTTAGCAGAGGCAACAGAAAGACGTCTCCTCTGAAGGCCCCTACAAGGCAACCTCCAAATGGAGACATCTGGGCTAGACATGCCACTATGCTTAAAAACATGCTCAACTAAGGGACGCCTAAATCCTTAAGATACACTGCAAGGTAATATCTGTAAACCAAGTCTGTGTGGAGAGGACACTCTTGCCCCATGAGACCTGACAGGTAATTGCCTATGGTCAGGATAAAAAAAAAAAAAATTACACTTGGGATTTTGGCCTGGAGATGGACTTTTCATTTTTTTTTTAAGAGAGCACACCTTAAAATTATCCTTTTCCTTGGGTTTCTTATGCATTTGACATTTCAAACCTGCCTCTGAAATTCCTACCATTAAGTTTCACTATATTAGCTAATTCATTACTCATTTGCAATGCCTAACACTGATCACTTAGAAATGTCTTTTTTTTTTTGCTCAGACTACCTTTCAGAATTCACTGAATTCACAAAATTTCAGCTTTGGCTTAGGCATATTCTTTAATATGAATAGTACGAAGTTTAGTATGAAGTTGTCACACAGGGACAACTTCAGGAACATCATTGGTTAATATCTGTCACCTATCAAATGCATTAGTCACTAAGTGTTGCTGAATATATTTATTAAATAATTCTTGATTCTCTACAGCACCTCTCCCACTTTGTTGGTTGTAGGTCTTTTCTATTTGTCTTGATAAAATTTTGTATTTTCCAGCTGATTTGTTGTTCTCTTTCTTTATACATCAAATTCTTTCTTTCTACTGATAACAGGTCTTTTCAAAATATGTATTATTCAAGGTCATCTCAAATCTTAAAATCTTAATATCTTTATGTTTCTCTGATGGCCACAGGATACAATAGTTCTAGACACTAATTGTCTATTCTTATCATATTCTCTATAACTAAAACATAGCAAATTGAGCTTTTGATTTTTTTTTTAAATTTATAGATTAACTTCCTTTGCAATTCATACCTTTGAACGAATTACTTTTCTTGACTGAGAAACTTCTTATCATTTTCTCCATGGTTCAACTCCTATGTAACTATTAAATAGGTTTAATTTAAATATCACCTTTTATCTCTCCTCAGGAATTACGCTGTATATACCTCATAGAGCTAACAATCATCATAGCATTCTCTGATTATGTGTTTACAGGTTGATTTCCTTGCTAGATTGTGAACTACTTAAAGGCTGGAGTTTTTTATTCATTTGTGTGTTCCTAGATACTAGATATGTCTGACACATAAAAAAAGCTAATGCATGATTTTACATAAAGGAATATTAATTTAAAAATAATTTTGATTGCTAGAGTACTAATACATTCTGAAAAATAGAGATAATTTAGTAAAAATTATCTTGTAAATATATTTCATTTTTTTGTAGCTAATACTGCCTTCTATTTCATATTCAAAAGCATTTATTAAGTATACATATTTGTCTGTATAAAGTAGCACATGCTGTATATAATGCTTTCAACATGTTTCTTGTCCTCTAGAAAATTAAAATGTAAGACATATGCTTTATCTCTGAAATAAGATAATTTTCCAAGAAAATTTCACAAGTATTTATCTTGGAAAAATGTGTGAGAAAAAATTACATTTTTATGTGAAATACTTTCAACATACCAAATTTATTCTCCACAATGTACAATTTCTACATTCAGGGAAGTAAGAACAACAATGATACATGTCTGCTTTTCTAAATATAACTTAAATTGTTTTTCTTCACATTAAAATGTAAACTATTATTACAAAATCTAAACTGAAGTACTGTAAATATAGTTTAATTTTAAATATCAAAGCTGTAAAGTAACAGAGTATGTACCATTGCATGTCAATGAATTTTTAAAAGCTTTTATTTAAAAGAGTAGTAACAAAACTTATTACAAAGTTAAAATTTTAAAATCATGGCAGAATTAATCAGATTGTTCTTCATTGCTTGAAATTATACAACTGATTTTTAGTATGCAAATTGGTGTCATGTGAACATTTTCAGGAATGCATTCAGTTCTTAAAATGTAGTAAAATGGCTCATTAAAAAAATACACTTTTATGTAAATTACCATTTCTACTCATCTAATCAAACCCTTACAATTAAGAATATGTGTGATATAAGTTTAAAATCTGTTAAGAATTACTAACTTTAATTACTGCTAAATTAAATATTAATCCTAGTTGACTTGAGAGTCAACCATTTTGGAATATTGTATACAGTATTTGGAGTATGGATACATGGGTTCAAGGAAGAATCATGCTTTCTTACTAATGATTTCACCTATGAGGAGGTACTTAACTTCCATGACATAACTCATATAAGGTACACACTGACACACACACACATTGTGCTAGCTTTGTCCGAATAGTAACTATGTGCAGAACTAAAGCATGTGAAAATTATCATTTTTAGATAATAATGATGAAGGTAATGATATATGAAGGCAGAGGCAGTGTATAATAAACATTTTTTGGACAACATATAATCAAAACTACAAAATTAGAAAGGAAATTGGTTTGCATGGAGTTCTTGCCACACTTCATCTACCAAAACAATGCTAACTAAATAAAAGAATAAATGAATACATTAATTGGAATGCAAACAATGAATCTTGGAACACCACATAAAAAAACTAATGACATACTGTATGGTGACTAACATAACATAATAAAAAAAAAGAAAAAAAATACATTAATTGAAATTAAATCAATGCTGCTAATAGTACACTGTTATCTCAGTTGGTAGTTTGTTAGACAACTCTTTCAAACCTGAGTCTAAATGTGAACATTGGCCAAGATTTTAAATCTTTATGCACCTTAATTTCTGATTAAACAACAACAAAAAAAGATACAATAGTATAGAAGTTTCTTAGGAACTAATTAGGTGACATTCATTCTTAAAAATATTTTATTTATTTATTTATTTATTTGAGAGAGAGCACAGCAAGGGATGGGGGTTGGCAGAGGGAAAGGGGGAAGGAGAAGCCAACTCCCGGCTGAGTGGGGAGTCCAGAGCAGGGCTCAATCCCAAGACCCCAACATCATGACCCGAGCTGAAAGCAGATGTTTAACTGACTGAGCCACACAGGCAGCCTTAGGTGACATACATTTTTAGAAGTATTTAAAGAATGTCTGGCATATAGCAATACTTCATATATGTTATAGAGGACATCAATGTCATCGTCATCATTATTATTGCATTGTCTTCTTCATTGTCATCATTAGCATAGGGTAGTAAAAGAAATGGATACTTTTAATTTATAATTCTTTGGAAAAGGATGCTGCTATATTGTATACTCCTTTATAATAATTTTTTTATTATTTTATTATATACCTTTATATACTCCTTTATAATAATACCTTTATTATGCTTTGACTTACTACATATAAGTGCATAGAGTTAAAAACAAATTGCTCTACTATTATGTATATATTTTATTAGAACATGAATTGTTTTTCATTAAATGATGTACTGTATAATCTTAAATCAGTAAATATAAGTATAAAAATCAAATATAAATATAAAATTATAAAATAAATACTATTATTCTAAATAATCTTTTAAAATACTCGTAATGGACTTAGATTGGACTTAGGTTATCATTTTACACCTAATTTTGCAAAATGTGTTTTTTTCCACTGGAAAATAGAAAGAGCTTTCTTACACTCATTTTCCTGATTTGGCATGTTGTGATTTGCAACTGGTTGATAAAAGGGAATTATTTTGCAAAGGTGTTTTCATCACTGGAGTGCAGATAAAATCTCTCTGAATTCTGTTGTACCTGTGGAACAGAACCTTTAATGAAAAGAAGTTCTGACATGACCCATCTTTTCACAGCTACGTACACCTATTCAGAAGCACTGGAACTGTATAAAGACCATCAGGGCTGATCCATATTACTCTCCTCCTTTGTAAACCCACCCCAGAACTTTACAGCAATACACTCTTAAGTACTGGCTTTGAAGGAAAATCTTTTGAAGGATAAAAATAGGAGCAACTAATTTCTAAGAGAAAAGAATGTAATTTAAATTTGAGATCAAAATAGCTTGAAATAATTTTAGACAAATTGCCATTAAATATTCTTTTAGAAACATAAAGGCAAAAAAGTTTGTTTTTTTCACTAATAGTCATCTCTCTGTACAAGGAAAATCCCACATACTATTATTTCATAATGAAATTTATGGCTTGTAAATCTTAGTATATATTTTTAATATCTTTAGATATATTCTTTGTATTTCATAGTGGTATCTTAAAGCAATAGTCAAATAAAATGTAGGAAATTACTACTAACAGATCTCATTTTTTTAAAGATTTTATTTATTTATTTGACAGACAGAGATCACAAGTAGGCAGAGACGCAGGCAGAGAGAGAGAGGAACCAGGCTCCCTGCTGAGCAGAGAGCCAGATGTAGGGCTTGATCCCAGGACCCTGAGATCATGACCTGAGCTGAAGGCAGAGGCTTTAACCCACTGAGCCACCCAGGTGCCCCAGATCTCATTTTTTTAAGCCAACATTAAGCAACTTTAATTTTCATATTACATTTTGTGAAAACTCATCTCATTGTTTTCTTCATCCTCATCAGGTCCACTGAGTCATCAGCCCACCTCACAAACCAAATGTGTGCATATTCTATCTTGTCATAGAAAATAAGATAAATACCATGACTTTTTTTTATCCATTTCTATATGGAAATTGACAAATGACTCTTTTATATTCATGAACAAAATTGAGAATGCAAATAATACCATTATTTTCTCCAGACTTCTTGGGAATTCTATAAATCTGTATTACTTTAAAAAAGAAAATTATTTCTCTAGTTTATATTTACACATATGCAGAATTGCCCATATAGTTCAGATCTAAGAACAAAGTAATTTTACCTTTTTTTTACCAGTTTAGACAAAAACATGTTCTATCAATTTCAGAAAAAAAATTAGCAATTTCTTAAGTCAATCTGGACTTGAGAACAATGGGAAATAGAAGAGAATATAAATCATATTTTTATCTTGTACATTATTACAGAATTAGATATTACAAAGTTAATTAGCATAAATGTAAAAAATATATAACCCTATAAAACTATTACCCTTCTTTAGGAAAAAGAACCAACATGAATTATCACCTATTACACATTTTGAACTTGATTTATTAATTTATTATCTCACTTAATTAATATTATTAATTAATGTCCCTACCAATTGATTTCTTATTGTGCAGAATGAAAATGTATCCTCCTTATTTCTCTGCCCCTATATGTCTCCAAGATCCCTATGTGGTTCTTGAAATTCACGCATTTGAAGGAACGGCCACTTTTACAAAATCAAGTGCATTTCTTTGAAACAAGTAAATATGTCATAATTTGTTTTATTTAAAACCTGAGGAATGCCATAAATATCACAAAATTTTTAAAAATTCATGATACTTTGTTTAATTGCTTAAAAAATTTATAATTTCTTTCTACATGAATTTGGCTCTATCCTATCAGTTGCTCTCTCATATCAAAACAAATAGAAAATAATATTTTCTATAGGGAGTTAGTAAGGCAGTTCAGCCACTTGCCTATAATTATTTTAATGTTATTAAAATTTGTTTTTTAAATTTATTATAATTTAGAAATATTTATTTTAGTACCATAATATGTTATTAACAATGTTACATAAATATTTAGTATTATTACCAAATAAAGATTTGGAAGAATTTCAACCATGTGGTTTAAAATAATTTAAGCTGGTTAAGTGTCTGCCTTCCTCTCAGGTCATGATCCAGGGGTCCTGGGATTGAGTCCTACATTGGGCTCCCTGCTCAGTGAAGAGTCAGTTTCTACCTCTCTATGTCCCTCTCCCTGCTCTTGCTCTCTCTCTCTCTCAAATAAATAAATAAAATTTAAAAAATATATATAAATAAAAAACCTTCTTATAAAAAAGAAAAAGTACACCATTATAAACATTCTTCCAGTGGTGCTTTCCATGATACCTATCATATCACTTTGGTTTATACCCAGGGAGCATTACAACTGAAATGGATAGCAGGAATATTACTGGAAGCCATCCCTGTACCTAAATAGCTATCCATGACTTTATTTTCTTTTATTTATTTATTTTTTTAAAGCTTCTTCTTTTTTAAAAAATATTTTATTTATTTATTTAACAGAGATCACAAGTAGGCAGAGAGGCGGGCAGAAAGAGAGAGAGGAGGAAGCAGGCTCCCTGCTGAGCAGAGAACCTGATGCGGGGCTCCATCCCAGGACGCTGGGATCATGACCTGAGCCGAAGGGAGAGGCTTTAACCCACTGAGCCACCCAGGTGCCCCCATGACTTTATATACACAGAAATTATGAGAATCATAGAACTATATCCTATTATCTCCAACTAAATGTGTTGCTAACTCAACCTCTTTTCAGATCCTGAGAATGTCCATGGTCATTCTAGCACTAGAAACCTTAGGGAAAATAAAATCAATGAAAATCAAAAAGGAAAAAGACAATATTCTTCACACATTGCAATTTATTTCACTCTTGCAAATGTTATTAAAAATGTATGTACATATGAACATATTAGCAAGATTCCACACAAGTTAGGAGCCCTAACATTTAAATGTTATTAACCTTATGGTAAGTCTACTTCCATAAGCACATCTTTTTGTTTTTACATCAACCAGAAGTAGAGCATACTTTTGAATAGAGAAATTATTATTTTGTATTATGTTAGATTTAAGTCAGGTTTCATGTTTGCCTATGAATCTCCACTTGTCTCGGCATTATTTGTTGAATAGGGTATCTTTCCCCCGTTGAATTGCTTTGTCAATATTAGCATGTTTATATGAGTCCTTCTCAGTTCTCTATCTGTTCCATAGTGTTGCTCAACAAATACCACAGGGTCTTTATTGCTCAGCTATATAAGTTATAATATCAGGTGGACTTATTTTCCCACTTTATTCTTCTTTTCCCAATTGTTTTAACTATTCAAGCTCCATTGCCTTTCCATGTATATTTTAAAATAATCTTATTCATATGTGTGTGCATACATACACACACACAAAATATCTTGCTAGGATTTTCATTGGAATTGCATTAAATCTTTACATTGATTTGGGGAGAATTAGCATCTTTATTAAGCTAACTCTTCCAATCCACAAACATAATACGTATCTAAAATAAACAAAAATTATATTCACTTTGGACTTATTTTGTTCTTTATTAGGTTTCTGAAGTGGAAGCTTAGATTATCAATATGACACTTTTCCTCTTTTCTAATATATGTATTTACTATTGTAATTTTTCCTTTTCACAACGTTCTGATATATTGTATTCTATTTTCATTCAGTTCAAAAGATTGCTTTACCTTCCTTGAAACTCCTTCTTGACCAATGTATTATTGAGAATTGTGTTGTTTAGTTTCTAAGTGTTTGAAGATGTCATGCTTATTGATTTCTAGTTTGCGCTGTTGTGAACAGAGAAAAATACTCTGTATTGCTTTAATTATTTTGAGTTTGTTAAGGATTTTATAGTCAAGAACATATTCTATCTAATATATGTTCTACAGGCACTTGAAGAGAATGTATATTCTATCATGATTAGGTGGAGTGTTCTATAAATGTTGGTTAGATCATGTTGGTTTAAGGTGTCTTCTAAATCCTTGGTGATTTTCTGTCAAGTTTTGTCAGTTGAATTATTTATTTAAATGTTTTTCATGGGCACCTGCGTAACTCAGTAGGTTAAGCATCTGCCTTCTGCTCAGGTCATGATCTCAGGGTCCTGGGATTGAGCCCCACATCTGGTTCTCTGCTCAGGGGGGAGTCTACTCTCTCTCCCTCTGCCCCTCCCTAACCTCACCCCTGCTTGTGTGTGCTCTCTGTCTCTGTCTCTCTCTTTGTCTCAAATAAATAAAAATAAGATCTTAAAAATAAATTTTAAGAAATGCTTTCCAGACCCACCCTCTCTCCTCTCTCCTTCCAGAAGTAATTGGCATGAATTTGCAATCTTTTTGTATAGTCCCACATGTCACTCAGGCTCTCCTTTGTGGAGGGGCTAGAGTGAATAATTTTCTATTTTTCTCTCTTCCAGCTCACTAATTATTTCCTTTCTCCTCTCCATCTGTTATTGAACCCCCCCCATTGAGTTTTTTTTTGATGTAGCTATTTTACTTTTTCATTCTAAAAATTTCCATTTGTGGGGCACCTGGGTGACTCAGTGGGTTAAAGCCTCTGCCTTTGGCTTGGGTCATGATCCCAGGGTCCTTGGATTGAGCCCCACATCTGCTCAGCCAGGAGCCTGCTTCCCCCTCTCTCTCTGCCTGCCTCTCTGCCTACTTGTGATCTCTGTCTGTCAAATAAATAAATAAAATCTTTTAAAAATAAATAAATAAATAAATAAATAAAAATTTCCATTTGGTTCTTTATTTTTTTAGCTTCTTTGCCAAAACTTTCTATTTCTTTGTTTAGCTTTTCTACTTTTTCATTTCTGTCAAGATTTTATAATTATCATTTGAAGCAACTTCATGGTAAGTGTTTAAAAATATTTATTGGATATTTCTAATATTTCTGTCCTCTTGCTTTTAACAGTCATTGTCATTTTTTAAATTAACTTTGGGATCTTCCTAGTTACTGGTATGATTTATGATTTTTATTGAAACTTGGACATTTTATGCACTATTTTATGAGATTCTGGGTCTTACTTAAACCGTTCGTTTTAACTAGTTGTTTCTAACACCACATCTGTAGAGAAAGGGAAGGTGTCACCTCATTACATGAGGTAGGGTTACAAGTCTAGGTTCTCCACTTGTCCTCTGTGAACAGATGGAAAGGTGGACTTATGAGAGATGGAGATTTCAGCTCTCTCCTACCTTTCCACTGTTACTTCCCTTTCTGAGATACATAGGAATGCATCCTTACTACTTCCTACAGATATGGTGTTATAATACTGATTCTCTGCTCTATGCTTTCTTTGAGACTTCCTCTAATAACTGCAATATAGGGAAAGAAGTATGTTCCCCACATGATTTCCGCTGACCCCAACTTTAGGAGTGGGGTTGCTCATCATTGCCCTATAGAGATGGAAGTCCTCGATCCCTTCTTGATCTTCCCTATTGGGAGGTTAGAGCACCTTCTACAGTTTGTTTAAGGTGAAACTAGCTAGGTTCCTTACTTGGCCTTTGTTAACAGGAATGGGAGTGGCTCTATAGCGACATTTGACTGAAGCAGAGTAGTAATTGTCTATAAATTTACTGTCTCATTCAGCGCCTTTTTCTTGGTCTTTTGGCTAGAAAGAACAGGTTTTGTTGGAGCTTATTTACTAATAAGCTCTAATGCACCCATTAGAATATCCACGTTTATGGTTTCTCCATCATTTACCTTGGTGTACAGGAGACAAAAAGAAAATAGATAACTCAGCACCATGTCATTTTTCAGATTCCAAGGTCTTTAGTTGGTCTGCCTTTTCTCCACCTTTCAGAGCTGTTTTTCTGTTTTGTTTTTAATATATATATATGTATATATATATATGTCTCAAGCTTTAGTTGTATTCACTTGGAAAAATAGAGAAATGTATGTCCACTCTATCTTCATGGAAACAGAAATAGTTTCTTCTTCTTTTTACTCTACATTGGAACATTTTAATTCCTGCTATTAGATCTTTTAGGCCCAAGAACTCTTTTTATTACTATGAATATTCCAAATTTATAACACCCTGTTTCTGTTATGTAAATGCAATATATCTTTCTTAAAGCAAAGGACAATTTTGTTTTAGATTTTTATCACTGTGCTTTATTTCCTATAGATTTTTTTGGTTTTAATCTTTTAAATTAAAGGCATTTACTGGATATCTAGTGATTCCAAAGCTTCTTTTCATTATTAAAACTAAGACAATAAAAGTTGAACGGGAGGTCTTCGCACATAGATAGAACTTATCAGTTGAAGAGATCCATTTTCCTGAAGTCTAAACATTGTCCTTTTTCTCTTTAAATATTTAGATTCCATAGAGGGAAAAATCTCAACATTCTACTTAAGTACAATGTAGATATAGTATAATTAGTACATATAACCTTGGTTGCCCTCATTTGGTGAACCAAGTAATACAGACTCCCTAATCCTTGTATATATTATGAAATACATATATGTTTGTGTCTATGTGTCTATGAATATTTTAAAAATTAATCTCCTGCAGAATACTCATATCCAGTTGTACCTGGAATTGTAATTGAACATAAACTCTCTGATTTCCTTTTTTTTTTTTGAGAGTAAGATTCCATTCTGTTCTATGAGCGATTTACTCTATCATAATGTGACAAAGATAGAAAATTACTGCTCTCTTCCAGTGGTCGATGAACACACCAATTGCTGGCCATTTTGGATTATCTGTATAGAAAATTGGCATGTTATTTTTACTTTTCACCTAGCAATTCAGCTAAAAATTCACCTAGAAATTCAGCTTTCTAGAGCATGCTAGGCTAGCACGCACACATCTTTGCACTTTTCAATGTCTAGAAGAATATTGTTTTAATTTTCTTTCTTATCTTTGTGTTTATTATTTTATGCTCCCATTGGTCCTTCTACTAGATATTTAGTGTGTTTCAGTAGCCAGCAAAACTAAGTGGCTACATTGGCAGAGCTAAATCCAGAGCATTTAGGTAAACAACCTATATTTCGGAGAAATCTTTAAAATACTTTCTCCATGTTAAAGTAGAATGATCCACTAATTTTCTTTTGTTTGTTTCTTTCTTTCTTCATTAGATTGATTTTTCTTCTGCACTGAACAAAGTTTGCCAATTGATAGAACATGATTTTTCAGCATGTTCATTGGTGATATACAATTTTTTTTGTTTTAATCTTGACATTGTATCCTTAAAACTTGCTGATTATGACCTGAGCCAACAATAGAAGCTTAATGGGCTGAGCCACCCAAGTGCCGCTTTTTTCTGTTTTAACATAGTCATTTATATCTATAAATTTTTCCTTATTATTTTAGCTACAGTTCATAAGTTATTTTATTTTATTATTTTGAGTGTAGTAATAAATAAGTGGAAATAACAATGAACTAAGAATATCAAGATTTTTATAAAGATAAAGTAACTAAGACTGTGTAGTATTGATTTCAAGAGAAACAAATAGACTATAAAGCAAAATAAAGAGACCAGAAGTAGGATTATATATTTGGCAAATTTTTTGGTGGTGTCCATAAGGAAAATACAAATAAGTCTTATTACATAATTCACACTGTACAGAAAACTCCAATTTAATGTGTAGTCTAGATCTATATGGAAAACACAAAGCAATAACTGTCTAGAATATAATATAGAAGTATATCCTCTTGATCTTGGGTTGCGGTAGATGATTTAAGGAAGAAGATACCAAAAGATTTTACTATAAAGAAAAAGATAAATTGAACCACATTTATTTAAGAATTTAGAATTATCAAAGGACCAATTAAAAGCCAAAAGCAAAAAGAAATATATATACAGTAGAAAATATATCTGATGTGTGTGTTACCATAGTTATGTGGCAGAACTATTAGTATAACAAGTAAGGATTCTGAACCAACGAAAATATTCAAATAGCTAATATGTTCATGAAAAACTGGTCAATCTCGTTAGCAGCCTGAAAAACAAAAATTAAAGTGCATTACCAGAACCCACATTTTGCAATGGCTAAAATCAGTCTGACAATATCAAGTATTAATGATGATGTGGGCGGGGTTACTCTCAGATTTGAGTTAAAAGTATAAATGCACTTCAGAGTACTGTTTGATAGGAGCTACTGAAGTTGAGTAAGTGCACTTGCGTTTACTTAGACTTACTAAAGGTGAATATACACATAGCATATAGCATAGAAAATAAATATATACATGTAATATATGTATGTATATATGTGGGTATCCACACATATAAATATATATATCAGAAATGTGTCATGTTCACTGACAGACATCTATGAGTATGTTCAGAACAGCATTGTTCATTGTATCTAATCTAATCTAGAGTCAAACAGATAAATCATATTATACTCATATGTGGAATAATATATAATATGAAATTCATTATTGCTTTATGAATATGATATTGTGATACTGAGTTAGATAAACATCAGAAATATAGTATCGAATGTAGGAGGATAGACACTAAAGTAAACCTATTAAATGAATCTATTTAAGTAAAGTATAAGACAGCCTAATTAATACAGTGTTAAAATTAGTTAATGCTCACCTTTCAAAGGAATGAAGAGACAGTGAGTGGAAGGGGACACATAGGCTATTATTTATGTTCTAAATCTTGACCTACATGGTTATTCACATAAGCATTTATGTAAATAGCATTTAGGCTATTTATTTATACATTTGCCTATGTGTACTTTTAACTTGGAAAAAAAAGATTTTTAAAATCACTGTAATTAATATCACTGTTTTCACTATACATTATGGAAGAACCAGTTGTGCGAGATCGCTTGCCCATGTCGTAGAGAACATAATTTTTCCTAGTGTTATACTTATTTTTTTCTGTCAAATTATAATATCTTACCTCCTCTATTTTTCATCATTGGTATCATTTAAAAAAAATCTACTAATACAGAAGTTAGGATAACCAGATAACATATAGGCCATCCCACTGAATTTTAAATTTAGATGAATAATGAATAGTTTTTTAATATGAGTATTCTCAATTAACTGCATGTGAGATATTTATACTAAAAAATATTTATCTACCTAAATTTCAAATTTGTTTCTGCTTTTTTGTTTTTGTTTTTTGTTTGGCCAAATTTGTCAACCCTAACAGAAATAGTTCTACTCAGTGCAAAATGAAGATCAGATAAAAAATGATTCCATGGTACAAAATGCACAATATTTAATAGATCACAGAGATAGTAAGTATTTCTCATTTCTTAGTGGTGTGCTAAGGGATTATTAAAATAAATGTATTTTTGGTGTATACGAGAAAATAAGTATGAGCACTATCTCATTAAGTATCTTCCACAGTCTTATGAAAGCTAAATCTAATGGTGCAATATCCTTACCATTATCAAGCAAATACAAAAGAACTGTTTAATAATTCCAAGGAGAGTTAGCAAATAATGACTCTGCAATATATATTACATCAGACACTCCTGTGCTTTAAAAATAAATAACTCACTGTTCTCACTGCTGAGTTATAGTGTTTTAAAGTTGTTTTCTACAACTACTGTTCATTTATATTGGAGCTAATGATATAGAGTAAGCAGTGCTTATTGGCATTGATCACTGGATAACTAAAGAGGAAACATCACAGCAAAAGCAACTGCTTGTCTGAACTTAAATAGTTGAACTGTTGATTTTATAAACTGTGAAGAAGTATAAACACTTCAGGTTGTTTAAGTGTCTGTTTGTAGTAAAATCATTAAAATACCAATATTTATAAAGGTCCCTAAAGCTCATAAATGTATCTGGATGGAGAGGTAAAGTTAACAACAAAAATAAATGTGTACAGTGAAGTGGGCCAGTATATGGGAGGCTGAGGTCTGGAATCCATTCCAGATTATTGCAATGTGAGATGAGAAAAAGAACAAAGATCAAATGAGGGCTACAGACTAGAGCATTGTATTCTGGGAAGCTCATAGTAGGGAGATTCCCAGTCAGGAGAGTAGGTGTCTAAGGTGGAATTTAATCCCAAAGTTTGTAGGAAAGACAAGGTAAGGAGACAGAACTTCAGGTAGGAAAACAGACTTCAGAAAATAGCAAGTCTACTATTCACAAAGTTGGTGCTATTGGAACAGAACAGTAATAAAAGATACCCTTCCAGCAGGGAGATTTTGTCTATAGGAAAGGCACAGCTTTGTAAGCTATTAATACCCCACAAACTAAGATTAGATGATTAGGATATTTAGTAGTTCAAGAGTCAGGTAACCTAACTCATATATGGCCAGTTCAATTTTTATGTACATAAGGAAAATGTTTCCCTCTTTGTTTAATGTGCATTTTCTCAGAAAGAGTGGGGAAATATTCCTAATATTATACCACAATTACAATCCATGATAAAGTGATTATAATATAATATGCAAAACCACACAGAGTCTAGTGAGTACCTTACATCAAACACATTAATATTCTGAAGTAAAATACATGAAAATTCACAATAAATGGGATAAATAACTATATATCACTTGAGGTTAGATTTACTGCCAAATGAATTTGGGCCCCCAAATTAAGGAGGAAATATTCAATTCTAGGTGCTTTTTTTCTGTATAAGTGATTATGGACCTGTTTATTCTTTATTAAATAATAATCACTGGGTTCTATTTTCTCTCTTGCATGCAATTCTTTTTTTGCAAGGATTCAGATTATCACTGGATTCCTGACAGCTTCCCTCTCAAACTCCAAGGTGTTCTCAATGCCCCAGGCTGGCCAGTTCTTTCCACTTTCTGTACTACAGAGAAAGTTACATGTTCTGAAGGTAATATTATGCGTCTGCCCCCCTCTTCACTATATCCAATTTTTCAGTTTCAAATGGTTCTGCTTTCAGTTAGCTCATATAAAGAAAGAAACAATTTACTTATAATTAAGAATTTATTACCTATATGCACTTCTCTGTCAATATTTATCAAGAGCAATTGTTTTTTTAAAAAGCTGTCTTAAAGAATGTGATAAAATTTATTAGTATACATTTTGGCAGAGATTCGGTTAATTCTCTGAAATACAACACAATTAGAGAAAGATAATTAAAACAAATAATTTAAAAAATTAAATAATTTGGCTTTCAAAATTCCATTTTTAATACCAAAGAACTTGTTGAGATCATCTTATTATTTTTGTGTTCTCTATAGAATTATATGCATTTCATATCACATAATTGTCTACACCTATTTGATCCTATAATGTTAATGTCCTTTTTTTCTCTGAATGCCTGTTACTAAAACTCCCAGAAATGTATGACTTTTGTGTTTTGCCTTGTACTGACACAGTAAATGATATTACCTAAATAACTTAGGACCATTTGCGAAGATACTCCCCTGATGTTTATTGTTTAAAAATCTTAAATATGTGGCTATTTTATCTTCACGGGATAAATTCAAAGTTTTGAGTGGTTCTTAATGATTTGAGTGAAGTGAATGTATTTGTATATTTGAGAAAGAAACCAACTAATACATTTAAAAGATTTTACTTTTGAATCATTTTACTGGAAAAATCACCCTAAAACCCTTAGGCTTATAATCATTAGTTGAAGGAAATATCCTCTTGGAGCCAGGGATCAAATTTAGAGACCCTGGCCATTCTTTGACCTGAAGTGTCCATATTTCATCTCAATTGATAGTGTGCCCCATTCCAAGATACAGCTAAATTCAAAAGAAATAGCCACATAATTCGAGACCAAAGAATCCCCAGGGACACCTGGCCATTATGAGGTGGTATGGTACAATATTATGTCCAATGAGGAATAGGTAGGACATCAGTTCATCATATCTGTTCTTCAGGTATATTGTCTGGGATATTTTAAGAATTCCAGGACCTATTTCCCTATCCTAATAGCCCTTCGTATACTGATAAACAACCAAAAGCATAGAACATACATATGGGAGAATCTTAATCTACATCATTGACACATGGTTACCCCACATTGCAAGTGCATCAATGTTCAGACTTCAGCCATTCTTTGAAAGGAAAGATTTCTAGAGCTTTCATAAGACAAACAGTCATGATCTGGAGATATTACTTCCTTGCCTGTATATAAACAAAGCCATCTACAGGAGGTGTGGGTGGAAGAAAACATGTTGAAAGAAAAATGCTAAGTATATATCTGATAGCTTTGACCTGTTGTCTTAAATGTTTGTGTTCACATCTTATCAGATAGCTTTTTCTCCTTCCTTGATATCCCAAATTGATCTTGACAGATGTCTGTGATGACCCAAGCCAAATCTCGGATACATGTGTTTTATCCTTTCCACTTGCCTTTTATCAGACATCTACGTATGCATTCTAACTCAGTGTAAATGTATGGCAGTAGAAGCGGAAGATATGCATAGCTATATCTATCTAGTTCTCTATCTGGATTTCTTTAGGCAGACTGACTGGATGTATTTTGAGGAAGACTGACAATAGTGATGAGGAAATAGTTCCTGTATGAAATAGGTTTGTTTTGCATCCATTATTCATGTATTCAACCAGTGCATGTTTTGTACATTGCCCAGGCACTGTTCTAAAACCTAGAGATTTTTCTGTGAAAAATAAAAATATTTTAAACAATTCCTAACTTTGTGAAGCTTACATTTGTGTGGACATAAAGGCATAAATAACAGAATTACTGAATTGCTTAACATATTCATCTTCTCCAGCTGTTATTTCTGTTATTTTGAGTATCCCCAAATAATAATTGTTAATCTAATTAAATATTCACTCACAGATAACAGGCAAAAATTGGTACTTCTCTGGAGAAGCCCCCTTGGAATGTGAATAAATTGAGAGAGAAAAAGAAGAAGAAGAAGAACAATGACAACAATGAGGAAGAGGGGAAGGGGAAAGGGGAAAAGAGAAAGGAGAGAGGGGAGAGGGAGAAGGAGGAGAAGGAGAAAAGAACAGTAACAACAGCAATGCTCTCAATTTGGCAAGGAATAGTTTTATCCTTTAAAGCAATTGATACACCTGGTAGCATTCTAAAAATTCAGACTCGTTCAATGGGGCAGTAGAGGTGCCTGAGATTTGGCATTCCTAACCACTTCCCAAGAAATAAAATTGCCTCTTGAATTATGGCCTGGAAAAGAGTCATCCTGAATGGTCTTGCATGAAACAACTGATTTTGTCTTTGCTGGTTTTTTTTTAACATTTTTAAATAAGATGCAATTGACATAATCTAAAATTAATAATTTTAAAGTGAGCAACCTACTCATAGTGCAATCACAGTGTTGTACAACCATCATCTCTATCTAACCCAAAATATTTTCACCACCCAGAATGTAAACCTAACACACCTTAAAAAGCTGTCTCTTATTTTTTTCTATCTCTGTCCCTGGCATATACCAATCTGAATTATTTGTCTATGGCTTTACCAATTTTGAATACTGCATGTAAATAGAGCCATACAGCATGTGACCTTTTATGTCTAGCTTCTTTCATTCAGTATAATGTTTTCAAGTTTCATCCATGTCATAATATGTGTCAGTACTTCATTCTTTTTTAAGATTAAATAATATTCCATTTTATGTATACACCACAGTCTGCTTCTCAGTTCATTTACTGATGGACATTAGGGGCATAACCTTTGACTCTTGTGATTGGTGCTGCTAGGAATGTATGTGCGTGTATGTTTGTTTAAAATCTGTTTTCAACTAGATAAGTGATATATATGAGACTGGAATTACTGGGTCAGAAGGTTATTCTATGTTTAACTTCTTGAGGAACCATCAATATTTTCCTGAGTAGCTGGAACACTTTTTCCTCCAACCTGCAATGTAGGAAGGCACAGATTTTTCCATGTCCTTGTCAGTTCTTATTATTTGTTATTTCTTTTTTTATCATAGCCATCCTAGTGAGTGTGAAGTAGTACCTCACTGTGGGTTTTGATTTACATGTCCCTAAGGACCAATGGTGTTGAGAATAATTTCTGTTTATAATCCTTGGGAAAATGTGTATCTTCATTGGGAAAATGTCTTTTGTCCATATAAAAATAAGATTGCCTTTTGTTATTGAATTTAAATGTTCTTTATATATCCTGAACACCAGATATTTATTAAATACGTGATTTGTAAACATTTCCTCACAATCTGTTACCTTTCTTTTCATTATTCATGTATCATACAGTTGTCTTTCTTTTTTTAATCCAGTCTTAATTTTTTCTTCATTGTTTATCTATCTATTTATTTATTTTGCCACTATATGGATGATTTTCTTTTCCCTCATCCATTTTCTTAATACACTGAGAATAATGCAGTTAGACATTACCCATAAAAGTTAACATTCATAAAAAATGAAGTTTAAAGTTAACCAACAGGGGTGCCTGGGTGGCTCATTTGGTTAAGCGGCCAACTTAGCTTTCAGCTCATGTCATGATCTTAGGGTCCTTGGATCTAGCCCTGTGTTAGGCTCCTCCTTCAGTGGGGAGTCTGCTGAAGGATTCTCTTTCTCTCTCTGCACCTCCCTCCACTTGCTCTCTCTCTCTCTCTGTAAAATAAATAAATAAATATTTTTAAAAAAATAAAATTAACTAACACTTCTACACTTATCCTAATAAGTAAGCTGGTAGACATAACAATACTTCACAAATTATTTTTCCTCTTTTATTTTATTTTGGTCTGGGATTTTAATCTTTTCTAAATCATAAATAACAGATATTATGATTGTCTTATGCAATCATTGAGATTTATCTATACATTTACCCATTTATTAGTCAGCATACATAAAATATAACTATATTTTCTAAACCAATAAATTTTTGAAAAAGGCAGCTTTATTTTACATGTTTGCAAATCTCTGGAATGTCTGTCTTAATAGAAGATGGCTAGATTCTTATCTGCTTCTGCATTCAATTGGTAGTGCTATAGACTCCAGAAAATTCACTATATATTCATGAAGGAATGCAAGTGAAACAGGCAGATGATGCTGTATTAGTATTACTACAAAAATAGTTTTCACCTTGCAGAGTCCCTGAAAGTTCAGGAAAGCCAGGAAAGGTTGGATCACATTTTGAATACAAGCATGGAGCCATATATTGAAAAGACATTTCTTATTTCAGATGTGTTGGGAGAGGGTTTGAAACTAGCATTTCTTTATTAAAGATTTTGTAAAAACTGTCTAGAAACTTTGCCTGAAGAATATTAAATGTCTCCTACAGTTAGGTGAATATGAACGTATCATCTCTCCCACTGGACTGTGAGTATCACAGTGGTAATAGTTTTAATTTTGTGTCTACAACATAAAGTTCATTTCCAGTAAAAATTAAACAATCTTATTTTTTCACCATGTTGCAAAATGAATTCAAGGTACTCAAAGCTCTGTTTAGATGATGTTGCTTTTATGGCATTTAAATGGTCAGCAGATGGAAGCTGTAAACTGTTACAGAACTTTTGAGAGACTATTACTCATAACAACAACAAAAAAATTTCTGCCAGATTCGTAACTCTTCTTCCTCCTCTAGGGAAAAAAAAAATTGCACTTGGACAATTAAGGTCCTATTTAACTGGAATGAATCTTGGGTGTTTTAGGTCTAGCTTATAGCAAGCATTCTCTTTACTTCTACTTTCATTTTTGTAGTCCCCTCACTAATACCAAATTGTTTTTGTTTAGTTTGTTATATTAATGGACTAATATTGTGTGTCCACATTTCAGAAGAAAAATTAACATAATTTATTGTCAAGGCTTATCATTGTATTGAGTAGATAAATTATGAAAGCAACTTAAATTTATGAAATAAAATGTGGTGCCTAAATGAGGTATGTCTTGATCAGTTTGGGGCCCCCAAATGTTGGGCAACAATCAGGGAAGCCAATAGCATGAGAGGTGAAAGAATTCACCTCAGGCAGAATAAAGGAGATAGAAGTTTATTTAATACACCTCAAGGGCA
>PISX010012580.1:0-32860 GCA_004024625.1 Mellivora capensis
ACCCACTGAGCCACCCAGGCGCCCTCCTTTTTTTTTATTTTTTTTAAGAATTTTTTTATTTTTTTGTCAGAGAGAAAAAGGGAGCACAAACAGGGGACCAGGGGGTGGGGGGAGAAGCAGGCTCCTCACTGAGAGGAGCTGGATTTGAGACTCAATCCCCAGACCTCCGGTTCATGACCTGAGCTGAAGGCAGGTGCTTAACTGACTGAGCCACCCAGGCATCCCGAGGAGGGGGTTCTTGTGGCGGGTGGGAGGGTGGGAAGCAGGGAGTGGAGTGGTGACAGACGAGGTCAGGGAGTTGGCGGTGCAGATCCTTAGGACTGTGACCACTTACAGACTTTGGCTTTGACTCTGAAAGGCAGGAGCCACTGGAGGATCCCAAGCCGAGAGAGAGGCCTGACCTGATCTGAGAGCATTTGCCACCACGGAGGCCAGTTCCAAGCCTCAGGCCTCCCCGCCAGCGACTGGCAGAGTGGCTTGGCTTCGGGGGTGGGCGGGTGGGGGCGATGGCCCAGGGAGGGTGCTAGCAGGAAGGGCTCAACCAGATTCTGTTGGTAGAAGCAACAGGATTTGCTGATGGGCGGGACGCAGGAGCAGGCTGCTCCTGGGAAGGGGAAGTGTCCTTGTTAATGTGCTACGGTTGCCTGGTAAGAGCTCGCGTGATTTCTTAACCAGTGCCCCATGCGTGGACAGCTGGGTTGTTTCCAAGTTCTGCTATTTACAACAAAATCGTATCATTAAGAACCATAATATTTCCTTTCCTACCAACCATTTATATCTTTTGCCTGTTTTTTGTGGCCTTTTTTTTGTTTTTTTCTTTTCTTTTCTTTTCTTTTTTGCCTTTTGGTAGTTTTCCTATAGATATCTAAGAGCCCTTCCAATATTAAGGAAATTTACCTTTTATCTATAATTTGAGTTGTAAATTTTTTGTTTGCATATTTTTGCTGACATTATGACTTGACTTATGGTGCTTGTTTGTTTTTGTTAAAGCCAGTAAAGATGTTTGTTTTTATATGCAGACACTCTTATTTTTATACAGCCAAGTTTGTTGATCTTCCCTTTCATTGCTTCTGTTTTTTTTTTCTGGGTTTTGTGGCATTCTTAGAGAAGACTTTCCTGACTCTAAGATTGAAAAAAAAAAAACCCTGCCATGATATTTTCTAACATTCTTGTGGTTTAATTGGTTATATGTATTTTTAAATTATTTTTAAGATTTTTAAAATTTATTTGTCAGAGAGAGAGTGAACACAAGCAAAGGGAACAGCAGGCAGAAGGAGAAGCAGGCTCCCCGCTGAGCAAGGAGTGGATGTGGGGCTGGATCCCAGGGTCCTGGGATCACGACCTGAGCTGAAAGCAGATGCTTGACTGACTGAGCCACCCAGGTGTCCCTTACTGGTTATATTTAGTTCTCTGGTGCACCTGTGTCTCAGCAGAGCTCTGGAAAAATTTCAAGTGGTCACAGAGTCGCTATGAGGGCACAGGGGGATTAGACAACTGTGGGGTCTGTGGGTCCCACTGATCCTGCCCTGATTCCCTTTGCAGTCGTGGAGTGGATGCCCACCCGGGGCCGGACCGTGGCGGGGGTCTTGCTGGGGTACTCCTTTACCCTGGGTCAGCTCATCTTGGCGGGAGTGGCGTACCTGATCCGCCCCTGGCGCTGGCTTCAGTTTGCTGTCTCTGTTCCTTTCCTCCTCTTCTTCCTCTATTCTTGGTACGTCCCGACAGAGGCGGTGGGGGGGGTGGGTGGGAGGGTGCACCTGTGTGGCTGAGCCCCACCTTGTGACAATCTGGGACTGTGTAGTGACTGGGACTTGCCGGGCGTGGTGGGGACTTGAAAGGGGGTGGATGCTTGTGGGGACCATGGGCTCACAGGCACTGCCCACGGTTGTCGAGAAGCTCTGATAAAATCCCTTACATTGATATAGGGCTCTAGAACGTTCGAGTGGTTTTGCCTCATCAGTTCCTTTGCAACTCACAACGGGAGGGGAACTGAGACACAGCCCAGAGAGGGCCATGACTTATTCAAGCCACACGGCAGGGTCAGAACCAGATTCAAAACTGGATCTGTGACCATTTTTAAGTGCCCTTCAGTGGGTCCCTGTCCGCTGTGCTTTGGGAAAGGGAAGCTGGTGTGTCCCCCAGTCTTCCTGAGTCTGCAGGTGGCAGGAAAGGGAACGAAGGTGTATTTGGGGTTGGAGAATGGAAGGAGCTCTACTCACCCCTGCCGTCCTTCATCCTTCTCTTGGTCCCAGGTGGCTGCCAGAGTCATCCCGCTGGCTCCTGCTGCATGGCAGGTCGCAGTTAGCCGTGGAGAACCTGCGGAAGGTGGCCGTTATGAACGGGAGAACAGAGGAAGGGGAGAGGCTGACCAAAGAGGTAGGTGGCATGGCTGGAAGAAAGGGAAGGGACCTTTTCTAATCTGGCTGGCGGCCTCAAGATGTGCCAGGACTCAGTAGCTTTCCAGGACGCGCCCACCATCCAGGTGGAGAGGCTGGGAGTAAGGAGAGAGGGAAGACTTCCAGGGAGGCGAGAAGGCATAACCATCGAAGAGCTGGGTGATCTGCGAGAAATCATTTAACTGCTTTGTTCATTGGTCCATCCATCTCTGCCATGGAGAAATAACCCCATTCCCATGGACCCCTAGCCGGAATTTAAATAAAATAATAAAGTGAAAATATTGAAGTAGAAGCCATAAAAGGAAATTATCAAAGAATCAATAATAAAGGTACCCTTTACGATAAATACCAGCATGTAAGATCGTCACCATTTATTATGAGTAAGTAGGGTTTCTCGAGCCCCCAGAGTGCTAGGCACTCTGCTCAGGGCTTTATGTCCATAATCTCATTTAATGTGTTACTTTTGCGGTTGAGGAGGCCACGTTTGAATGGGCCTGGTCATTTGCCTAAGAACACACAGTGGGAAGTGGCAGAACCCCTCAGAACCCCTGCCCTTACCCACGGCCCAAGCCTATCTCGGAGTCTCTACTGGGAGTGGGGTGTGAGAGTCCCTCGAGAACGACAGGTGGTGATTTCAGCCTAATCAGCAGGCAGCTCAGGAGCCCTGAGACTCACACTGGAGCCTCTGCTTCATCCCGAAGCTCTGGAAACAATCTGTTGAGAGCCATCAGTCCCAGGATGCAGAGACTAGAACCAGCCATCTTGCAGGGGACCGCAACCTTGACCTTCCTCTCCCCAGATGAAGGGACTCCTCGCGGGAAAACAGGGTCCCAGATCCTTTCCTTCTGCTGATCAAACTTTCCTTGTCCAGGTGGTAAACCCCTACCTCCAGAGTGAGATTGCAAGTGTGCGCACCTCCAGCTCGGTCTTAGACCTCTTCCGAACCCCAGCCATCCGGAAGGTCACGTGCTGTCTCATGGTGGTCTGGTAGGTGATGTGCTCAAGCCCACGTCTTTGACCGGAGGCAGGGCCAAGCCTCTTATCCCCACTTCCAAACTCTGTTTTCAAATACTCTTAATGTAATAAGCAGGTGAGCCTCGTGAATTCGATCTTGTTCCCTACCCTTTCTCTATGGTCCTCTGGCCCTCTGCTCAGCGCTGAGATGTGGTCATAGTTGAGACATTTGTGCTGACCTGGGAACCCCACATCTGGACAGTGGGTCTCACCTTGGTGGGGGTGGGGGCGCCCATTGGAATCACCCACGCAGCTTTTCTAAAATGTACCTCATCCCCTCCTGATAGGCCCTTGGGGCTTTCCAGGAGATTCTGGGAAGTATCCCACTCTGGAGAAACACTTGTGGGTCAGAAAGGGATGGACAAGGAGACAATAATATCTATGAGGTATGACAAGTGTCCTTACATCAGTTCTCCTGACTGGGGCTACCGAGCACTTCATGCAGGAGACGGCATCTAAGTGGGTTTTACAAAAACGGTTGTGGAATTTGCCAGGGGACCAGGAAGGAATTCAGAGCGGCCATCTAGCTAAACAGGAAGTGTAAAGCGGATCAAACTACAAGGACAACTTGTTTGCATTAGCACAGACTGGAGCTGGCAAATCCTAAGATAAGGAAGGGATTTAAAAAGGGGGTAGAGGGCATTTTAAGGACCAGGATGTCCTAGGTATGTAAATAGTAAGGGTTGATATTTGTGAAGTAGGGAACACAGGCTACAAGTCATCTGTTCTCCGGAGGAGACCCAGCATTCTTGTTCAGTGGTTACCAGCCAGGCTGTGGTGGAAGACCAGACGACCTGGGTGACCTTGAGCGAGGCAGCCAGCCTCCTGGTGCCACAGTTTCTGGCTTAGATGCCTACCACTGAGGTCCTTTTGAGGACTAAATGTTTAGACATGTAACCCTCACACCTGGCCGAGGTAAGAGCTCAGGTAGAGTCTAATCTCTGATTTGAGTTAGGACCTGTGTCCCCTATGTGCTGGAAACATGGGATTGCCCACCACTCTGGATCTTTGGAGGGCTTCTGCCCTGGGCAGCCAGAGGGCTCCTCAGAACCCAAGTTGGGGAGGCGATGCTCTACCACGAGCAGGCCCGCCGGCCTGCCCCCTGCTTCACTTTCCTCTTCCCACCGGGAAGAATCATCATGAATGAAAAATTCCAGGGTTGAAAGTCCCCTCTTGGATCCTTCTGGAAAGAATAAGCTAAGACCCGTTTCTGTTCGATGGAAGTAATTCAGGCAGCTAGGGACTGGGTCAGCCGGATGGAGTTTCTGCAGGCAGGTAGGGAGATTTGGGAGGAGGAAGAATTCTGAGGATCTGGTAGACTTTCACATGCTCCTGTCGTAAACGCCTCCCGTTAAGTGGATTTCTTTTTCTCTACTGGTTGGTTGTTTTTTTATTCCTAAGTTACAAAACCACTGCATACTCATTGGGAAAAAATTTGTTTTTTCAAACAACCCAGAAACATAGAGACAGGGTCATGTACTGGTTGTGAGGCAGGACTCAACTGTAGTTCAATTTAAAAAAACTAGACAAAACAGGGACGCCTGGGTGGCTCAGTGGGTTAAGCCTCTGCCTTCGGCTCAGGTCGTCATCCCAGGGTCCTGAGATCGAGCCCCGCATCGGGCTCCCTGCTCAGCAGAGAGTCTGCTTCTCCCTCTCCCTCTGCCTGCCGCTCTGCCTACTAGTGCTCTCTGTCTCTCTCTGTCAAATAAATAAATAAAATCTTAAAAAAAAAAAAAGACAAAACAAAAGGCAGGACTCTGGAACGCGACTGCTTGAATTTGAATCTCAGCTCTGCCACTTATCTGCCACAGCTCTGTCTGTGTCATCTTGGGCGAGTTCCTTAACCTCTCTGTGCCTCAGTTTCCCCACCTGTAACATTGATATCATAATAGTACCTACCACATAGGGCGGTGGTGAAGATTAGAAGCGTTCACGTATAGAACAGTATCTTGGTAAACTCAAGACTCGTACCTGTTATCCCTGTATGGAAGAAAAGCAAATGCTCTTCCTCCCACCCTGCTCACCCCACCGCCCCAGCAGCAAGCCCTGCCAAACACGAGTCCGTATCCTTCCAGACCTTTGTACACACAAGACACCCACATGTATTCTTACAAAAATGGGTCACACATATCTGCTACTTGCTTCTAATAACGCAACCATATCTGTAAATATCTTTGCGTGTTACATGAACCCAGACCTGCCTAGAGTCAACAAGAATTACTGTTATCAGCTGTCTAGAAGGGTCCTTTCTTCTGTCTCCCCTGACTCACGTAGCTGGGGTAGGTGGGAGGATGGGAGGCGTTTCTCAGTAAGCACTAAGGGGGCAGAGGCTGGGGTCCTGCTTGGAGAGAGCCCCCTGCCAAATTCCATTTTTCCACCCCCCCCCCCAGATGTTCCAGAGCTTGTGTCGGCATGAGGTGTTGCAGGGAAACGTAGCCAGGCCGACCCGCCGGGTGCATGAGGGCCAGTCCCACGCTTTTATTGTTAAGTAGGCTAAATGACACGTAACGAAGTTTGGCATCGTGACGTTTGATCACCGTGCAGTTCAGCACCTGCTTTCTCCTTCCAAAGGCTGAGTAATTACCCGCATTCCCCATGTGCTGTTTATCTACCCATCCGTTGATGGACACTTGGGCTTGCTTCCACCTTTCCGCTCTTGTGAACAATGCTGCCGTGAACACGGATGTACAAATACCTCTTTTTTTAAAAAGATTTTATTTATTTATTTGACAGACAGAGATCACAAGCAGGCAGAGAGGCAGGCAGAGAGAGAGGGGGAAGCAGGCTCCCTGCGGAGCAGAGAGCCCAATGCAGGGCTCGATCCCAGGACCCTGGGATCATGACCTGAGCCTAAGGCAGAGGCTTAACCTACTGAGCCACCCAGGCGCCCCTACAAATACCTCTTTGAGACACTGCCACAGGGACATTTTAAATTTCTCTAGAGCCCCCCCCCCGCCGTGTGGGAACTCCAGACCTTTGCCATCAGATTGACCGTAAACCCCCCCTTGGCAGAAGCAACCATCTACAGGTGCAGACTTCTCAGTTAACTTCGGGAGACACTGTGAGGGTCCGACGGGGTCTTCGCCTGGTTGGAAGGCTCTTGTTTTCTCCTTCCAGCTCTTAGATGTGAAGCTCAGATCAGCCACTGAAGGCTGGAGGAAGAGGGGCAGGAGCAGTGCAGATAGGGAAAAACACTCACAGTCCAGAACCCACACTTGGACTCGGGGAGCAGGTGCTTAAGCAGGGACATGGAGGGAGGAGCCTAGGCTCTAAAACCAAGTCAGAGACTTGGATTTGGTGAGGGGGAAAGGGAGGGGCATGTTAAATTCAGGGGATTTTCACTCCCTGAAAATGGAGTCCTATGTCATTCATCCTGTGTGCCAGCCCCTGGGTCCAGAACAGTGGACCCTGGGCTGAAGCAGGACCGTTCTGCTGCCTTTTCCAGGTTCTCCAACTCCATGGCTTACTACGGGCTGGCCATGGACTTGCAGAAGTTTGGACTCAGTGTATACCTGGTGCAGGTCCTGTTCGGGGTCATAGACATCCCGGCCATGCTGGTGGCCACCACCACCATGATTTACGTGGGCCGCCGGGCCACCGTGGCCTCCTTCCTCATCCTGGCCGGGCTCATGGTGATTGTGAACATGTTTGTGCCTGAAGGTGAGCCAACTGCTCCTGCCGTGACTGCCCGGGAGTCTCTGGGATCTGGTGGGCCTTGACTACAGCAAGGGAACAGGGCTGAGGGATGTTCTGCAGGATTTGGAAAGGAAGTGACTATCTGTTAGCAGAGTTTTTACTAAACACTCAGGGCTCAGTATAAGGGTCACGGCAGAGACGTGAGTCTTTGCCCACAAGGCATTTACCATCTCATCAGGGAGATCATGTTGATGACCTTTGAAATTCCCAGTGCGCAGGGGTTCCAGTGTCAAGGAATGGGACCCAACTGTAGGTATCTAATAAACAGTCCAGTGATTCCAACAAGAAGCCGGGGTTGATATCAAGAGTCCTAGAGCCTAGAGCTTGTGCGAAGCCGAGGGCTCATGGCCTTGGGCAACTTGTCTGATTTCTCGGTGTCCTATCACCTTCCTGTGGAATGGATAGATTACTACTATTGGTACTTTGACATATTTTCTTCCAATCTTTTTTTCTCTTTTTGTAGATTTTGTATTTGACATAATTGAGATATATTATATGTGTGTATACATATGATTATATATATATATGTGTATATCTTATTTATATATATAAAATATATCCTATTTACTATATAACACAAATGTGCTTTTCCATTTTATTTATTTCTTGTTATTATTATTATTTTTAAAGCTTTTTTTCATTCAGTTTAGAGAGAGTGCCAGAACATGGTGGGAGGAGCAGAGAGGGAGGGAGAAACAGACTCCCTGCTGAGGAGGGGTTGACCCCAGAACCCCGAGATCATGACCTGAGCTGAAGTCAGTCGCTCAGCCGAGCCACCCAGGATCCCCTATTTATTATTATTTTTTTAAGTAGACTCCATGCCCAGTGTGGAGTCCAGCATGGGACTTGAACTCATGACCCTGAGGTCAAGAAGACCTGAGTTGAGACCGAGAGTTGGATGCTTAATGGCCTGTGCCACCCAGGCACCCCGAGATGCTTGTTCCTGTTCATACAAATGTTCCATGACCCCAGTGTTGTATTACTGCATGACAATTCATTCATGTTTGTGTTTCACAATTCTGGCGGCTTGTTGGAATCTCCAAGGGACCTTGAAAGAAATACCCAAACTTGAGGCTCTCCCCAAGAGGCTTTAATGTCATGGATGGGGGTAGGGCCCAGCTGTGGGTATCTTTTAAGTCTCCCCTCCTGGACCCAGTGCACAGCCGGAGGACGTAGCATAATTTCCTTGACTGTTGCTTGGAGGTTGGGCGTGCCGTGGGGTTTTACTATTCATAACCAACAGCAGGACAAGTTAATAATGGTAAGAGCAAACACTGAGTGAGCGCTGAGACCTTGGCACTCCTGACATCACGGAAACTTATGACAACCTGGCTAAGCAGGTGCTGGTATTTTCCTCATTTTCTGGTTGAGGACATGGAGGCTCAGAGAGGTTAAACGACAAGTGACCCAGATCACCCAGCTGGGTCAGAGCTGGGGTTTGAACCCAGGCCTCACTCCAAAGTTTGTCTTGCCTCGGAAAGGGGAAAAGGAGGCAGAAGTGAGAGAAGGGCAGGGTGGGGCATTCCGGGGCCTCGGGGGAACATGAGGTGGTGCGGATTCCAATCCCTGCTGCCCGCTGCTTGGCCTCCCTCCTCCCTTTTCGGGCTCTGAGCCTCAGCCTCAGCCTCTTCCCCATATCCCATCCCCTCCCGAGCACCCCTGCTCCCACTGCTACCCCTCTGCCTCCCTGACCCCTTTGGGGCTCTGAGCTCCCCCTAACTCCCCGGCTCTGTCCACCCCTCTGCAGATATGCAGACCCTGCGCACGGCCCAGGCAGCACTAGGCAAAGGCTGCCTGGCCAGCTCGTTCATCTGTGTGTACCTGTTCACTGGAGAGCTGTACCCCACAGAGATCAGGTGGGTCCATGGGTTGGGGGGAGTAGAGGAGCACCTGCCCCAACCTGGGAGACCCCGGAGCTCCAGGCTTCAGCACCTGCTGAGTTTGCTGAAGCAGGACCCCTCCTCCTTTCCATCTGCCCCCTGACACCTGGGGCCCGGCACTCCGGGCCCTCTAAGCAGTCTGGGCCACAGCCACTGACCAGTCTGCACTTTTCAGGCAGATGGGGATGGGCTTTGCCTCGGTCAGTGCCCGCTTTGGGGGTCTGGTTGCACCCCTGATCACCACGCTCGGGGAGTTCAGTGCCATCCTGCCCCCCATGGGCTTTGGGGCCACTTCGATCCTGGCCGGGCTGGCTGCCTGCTTCTTGGCTGAGACCCGCAATGCGCCCCTTGTGGAGACCATCGAGGCCATGGAGAGGAGGTAAGGAACCTCTGGGCATGGTGGGGAGGGGGTGGGGATGGCCAAACAGGCTGCAGGTTCCTGTGAAATGACCTGGGGCCATGAGGGTCCTCCCGCTGCTGTACCAATGTCATGGCGGATGGGTGGGAGCCACGCGGGGAAGACCAGGCGTGCCGACCCACCTTTGTCTAAGAGGCTTGGCTTTCATCCAGGACAGACCCAACCGTGAATGCTGACACAGAAAAAAGAATAAACTGGAGACCAGGCAAAACAGGGACATGAGTTGAGGTCAAATCTGGCAGAGACGTGGGGATGACGGTTTGTGGGGAGGAGAGGGGCCTCATTCAGAAGCAAAGACAGGCCTGTGTGGCTGCCGGGGTGGCCTTCCAATTTGGCCCAGAGCTTCCTGGCAACAGAAAGGGAGACCCCCTTAATGACTTTGGTCATATTGTCAGAGAGGAAAAGCGCTACCAGTTCTCTGGGGAAAGTGAAACTTTTCTCAACAATTAACACTGGAAGAAATTCTCTCATGGATCTCCTCAGGGAGGTCATTGAGTAAGGTGATGTCCTTGAGGATCTTTCTGAAAATGCCAGGTGGACTTGGTGCATTTCCCAGCAATAGTGGGGTCACCGAAGACCCTTGGTTGTGGGGAATGGGGCAGGGGAAGGGAACAGGGCCCAAGGCTGTAGCTTTCTCGGAGTCCAGCTTGATCCCACAGCTGGAGCTGTTGCTCCAGGGACCTGCGAGGTGGACAGTGTTTGAAATCCTTAAAATAATCCCCCAAGAGCATCCTGCATCTAACCTGAGCCATGGACTATGGCTGGATTCACGTAGATCAAGGACAAATTCTTTGGCAGGTCCTGTCAGTTCTGGCTCCAAAATATATTCAGAATCTGTCCCCTTCTCTCACCCCTGTGACCATTCCCCCTTTGAGTCTGGACTCAACAAGTCTCCTATCTCCCCCGTCCCCTCCTCTTTATTCTTCACACAGCCACTAGTGTGCAAGGCTTGCCACAGGAAGAATCATGTCCCTGTTCTTGGCGACCCTTCCCGGGCACCCTTTTATGTTGAAGAGAAAATCTGAAATCTTAAGAGGCTCCCAGGGTCTGGCCCCTGCCAACACCAAGGCTGCTCTCTCTGTCTGGAATGTTCCTCCCTTTGCTCTCTGCCTGTTTAATTCCCATTCATGCCAGAGGTACGGGTCTAGACAGCCCAGATGCTGGGTTAATGTTTGTCAATAGCTCAACGCAGAGCCTGTTGGCGGGTGCTCTGAGATGTTGCCGGAGGGACCCAAGTAATGTGAAAAGACAACAGGAGGAGTGCTCCCCCCAATATTACTGTAATGGTTCTGGCCTGGGCATTGTTAAGCTGACATTTAACTTACCCTGGCTCTAGAAAAATCCCAGTAATGCCAAATGAATTCGAGTTTAGGGTAACAGAGCTCCCTTTGATCCTGCCAGGAACATTTACTACAAAGCTACTGTATGTTATTACAGATGTGAACCAATTAAATGATGGAGACCATTTAATAAAACTAATTTAATTTAATTTATTGAGAGAAAGAGTGCAGGGGGAAAGGGAGGGAGAGAGAGAATCTCAAGCAGACTCCATGCTGAGTACGGAGCCAGACATGGGGCTCCATCCCACAACCTTGAGATCACGACCTAAGCCGAAATCAAGAGTCCGATGCTTAAATGACTGAGCCACCCAGGTGCCCCTAAAAATAATTTTATTTTTTTTAATTGTTGAGGGGCACCTGGGTGGCTCAGTTGGTGAAGCATCTGCCTTTGGGTGAGATCATCAACCCTGAGGTCCTGGGATTGAGCCCCAAGTTGGGCTCTAGGCTCCCTGCTCAGCTGGGAGTCTGCTTCTCCCTCTGCCTGCTGCTTCCCCCTGCTTGTGTTCTCTCTCTGTGTCAAATAAGTAAGTAAAATCTCTATTTTTTTAAAGATTTTATTTATTTATTTGAGAGAGAGAGAGCATGAGAAGGGAGAAGGTCAGAGGGAGACGCAGACTCCCCGCAGAGCTGGGAGCCCGATGTGGGACTCGATTCCGGGACTCTGGGATCATGACCTGAGCCGAAGGCAGTGGCTTAACCCACTGAGCCACCCAGGCACCCCAATAAGTAAAATCTTTAAAATAAAATAGAATAAAATAGTTGGGAACAAGCCATTCTTTCTCACAACGATTTGCTGATCAGATCTGACCAAGCTGGTCCTACAGGAGCCCGGTCGTCCCAGGGGGTGTGGAGACCTTGACCACGCGGGGAAACTAACCAACATCCAAAAACAGAGCGTTCTCTGAAGCTTCACAAATGCGGCAGAGTGGTCTCAGATTTTGTATGGCTTTTATCATTTATTTTTTAAATTAACGTATGTTTGAGGGCGTTTGCGTCTGTGTCTGTGGTGTTGAGCGAGGTCTGGGACAGTCTCAAAAGTACCCTCTTTGTCTGAACCCTGGGAGAGAACGGTGTGGAGACCCCTCCGCCAAATACTCTAATGTGTAATTCTTTCCAACAAGGATGTTCTGTTACACAACCTCAGTGGAGCCGTCCCAGTTAGAAAGCTAATATTGATACATGATTTCCATTTAATCCTCTGGCCTCGGTCAAGTTCTGCTCGTCTTCCCCACCCCCATCCCTGGCTCCACCCCCAACATCGTATAGAGGATGTGGTTCGGAATCAGAGGAGGCATTTAGACGTTGCATTTCGTTTGGGCTGGACAAAGTCCTCGGGTGTTCTCAGGCTCTCTAGACTCCAACAGTTAGATAAGGTTTTATACTAGGAAGGACAAGTGTGAGGCCATAAAGCACACTTATATAGGGCTTATACGGGATGAAGGTTACAAAACAGTTAAGAGGGAAAAAAATTGCAGGCAACCATCAGGAAGGCCCAGGGCATCCTGGTGCACCACGCGGGCGTCCTGTCTGCTCTCTGGTCTCTGTCACAGGCTGTCAGCATGAAAGGGAGATACCAAAATCTCAGGGAAGCCTAGGCACAGACCCCTGCTGAGGGTTTTCTCGATATCCCATTGGTCACAGCTAAAATCGGGATGTAGAACCAGGTAAACCAACTGCAGACCATAAGCTCATAGTTCTCAACAAACAATGCTAGATGGGCTGGGAGAGGCGGCCTCCAGAGGGAGAGGCCCACTTTGACAGCACCTGATCAGTTACCGGCTAGTCCATTTCATCCTTGCTGTGGTTGATGGTCAGATGTCTTTGGAGTTGAATGCGGAGCTGCCACAGACTAGCTGTGAATTCACCAGGACCTTGACCGTTTTGAAGATGCCAGACCAGTTGTTCTGTAGATTTCCCCCCGGTCTGGGGTTTTCTGATGTTACCAGTTGCAGCTTAGACATCTCTAGCACACTGTTATCACAGGCGTGAGCCCGAGTCCTGCTCATTGTATCCCATCAGCTGGTACAACCTTTTGACTTCTGTGTTCTTTCACAATTCTTCCAGTATGTCCTTGTTTTCTGAATAGTCTAGGCTCATTTCCCCATAGCTGTCTTGGCAGCAACCCTTTCCCTGACTTCTTGGTTCATTTAAGGAAAGATTGGTATTTAGAAGCCAAGGTCCTTGGGGCACCTGGGTGGTTCTTCAGTTGGTTAAGCGTCTGCCTCTTGATTTTGGCTCAGGTCACGGTCTCAGGGTCGTAAGATGGGCCCCCCCCGTGGGGCTCAGCAGAGAGTCTGTTTGAGATTCTCTCTCTCCCTCTGCTCCTCCTCCCCACCCCTCTCTCAAATAAATCTTAAATTTAAAAAAATCCAAGACCCAGGTATGAGGGACTCATTATTATGGGTTTTTTTCCTGCTCTCAAGCCCTCTCAGCAGACAGAAGTAGGGAATATATGAATATACATATAGATACACAGACCCGTACATCTTTTTTTCTACATCTGTAGATCATACTGAAAACCATGAGTCACACCATTACTTCCAACTCCAATCCAACAGCACCCACCACCAGTTTATCCCAGTTTGGTCCCTTTTCATATTTATTTTGTGTGTGTGTGTGTGCATTTTCATCCCAGTTTGGTCCCTTTTCATATTTAAATCCGTTCTCTGACAAGGAGAAACCTGCCTTCCCTCAGCCTTAACCTAGTTGCCTATTTCATCAATCCCCCAGCATGTAACCCACCCCTCTCCTCCACGGACCCCTCTACACCCACCCTGGGCTCCAAAGCCCCATCCTGGGCCAGCCGTCTATGTGGACACATACCTTGCTTTGCCCCACATGATGGCTTTAAGATCGCATTGTTCAGGAAGAGAAGGGAAGAAAAGTTTTGCCATATATTCTTGATGAGGTTGTCATTGTCATAAACAGATAAAGGACAATCCCCCTGACCTCCCCACTCCACCAACCTCACACACCTCTAGATGCCCCCTTGAGATATAGCAAGTATAACAAGGCCAAAAGGTAGACCAGCCACACTCAGAGCCGTTTGCTTCTCATATAAACTTTTGCATAAGAAATCTAAAGCTGTGACTGATTTTTTGGTTAAGATTGTGTTTAGTTATTTGAGAGAGAAAGAGAGAGAGCACGAGTGGCAGGAAGGGCAGAGGGAGAGGGTGAAGCAGACTCCCCACTGAATGCAGAGCCTGACGGGGGCTTGACGGGGCTCAATCCCAAGGCCCTGAGATCATGACCTGAGCTGAAGTCAGATGCTTCCCTGAAGCATCTTCCCTGACGGAGCCACCCAGGTGCCCCTAAACCTGTGATTTATTTTTTTATTTTTATTTTTTTTAAAGATTTTATTTATATATTTGACAGACAGAGATCACAAGTAGGCAGAGAGGCAGGCAGAGAGAGGAGGAAGCAGGCTCCCTGCTGTGCAGAGAGCCCGATGCAGGTCTCCATCCCAGGACCCTGAGATCATGACCTGAGCCGAAGGCAGAGGCTTTAACCCACTGAGCCACCCAGGTGCCCCTAAACCTGTGACTTGTTAAGGAGGAAATAGCATGATGCTTTTTTAGCAAATAGAATGGGCTAACATCTTGGGGGACAAAACCTGCTCTTGGGTTGGAGCTGGACAAGCAGTTGCTTTGGGACAGTTTCTCAACCATTTCTCATTATCACCCCTCCCATCCCCACTGCAGGAACCTTTCTATATATACATTTCTTTCCCCTAATCACACCCCCACCATCCCAATAACAATATAATACCACAGATACACTGTGTATCTGTTGACGTACTGTGGCCCTTTGGAAGGCCACAAACCATTTAATATCTCGGATTTTTTGTGTCCCTCCTCTCCCCCCCAACCAAGAACCAGTTTTTACCTCCTGGGGACAATATCACCCCCGTGAAGAATGAGTGTTCTTTGTGATTACCTGTTCCAACAGCCACAGGATCTCTTGCAGTTAGGATTTTTTTAAAGATATTTATTTATTTATTTATTTATTTAAGAGAGAGAGTGAGAGAGAGCTTGAGATGGGAGAAGGTCAGAAGGAGAAGCAGACTCCCCATGGAGCTGGGAGCCCAATGTGGGACTTGATCATGACCTGAGCGGAAGGCAATCGCTTAACCAACTGAGCCACCCAGGCGCCCGCAGTTAGGATTTTTAGAACCCCGGAGGGGCTTATAACCAGATAACACATTTAATATGCTCCTTCATGATTCTCAAGGTTTCTGGTCCATGTTCTTCTTTAATAACCTGTCCGGGGTTCTTCTTGACAATTCCCCCATAACCAAATAAGAGACAGAAACAACTCAACTTGTTTTGGTTTCATAGGAAATGGTGATGTTGGGGAACAGGAGGCAAGAAACAGCCTTTCTCATGAGTCAGTCAAGTGGAATTTTCGATATCTGAACAATGAGAATTCAAGAACTGCTTAGCCCTTTTCATTTTCCTCCATTTCTAATTTCATCAAATAATTGTGAGTGCTAGTCCCAGGCCTGGGGTGTCGAGGATTTTTTTTTTTTTTTGAAGTATGCAGGTCACTTATTTTTTTTTTAAAGACTGTTTGTATTTATTTATTTGTCAGAAAAAGAGAGAGAGCACACAAGTAGTCAGAGAGGCAGGCAGAGTTGGAGAGAGAAGCAGGCTCTCTGCTGAGCAAGGAGCCCGATGCAGGAATCGATCCTAGGACCCTGGGATCGTGACCTGAGCCGAAGGCAGCAGCCTAACCCACTGAGCCACCCACGTGTCCCGCTGGAGTGTCAAGGATTAAGATGAGAAGAAAATGTCTCTTTCCAAGGTTCACGTTACCCATCTCCAAGATGGTGGCAAGCCAAGAGGGATTAGCAGTAACATACCTTCTACTACTGGTTCCTGGGTTATGTAAAGATATAAGGGAACTTCCTCCGTTTTTACTTGACAGGCTGCCAAAAATCCATTTGTTAATAAATTATTTCTATGTAAATTGCTCCCATCCTTCATTAATCACAAGACCAGATACTGTTCCTCCAGAATGGTCTGTATGCCTGGTGTGGGGCCGGGTCAGCCTCCATGACCCAGTTGAGCTTGTGCCCCAGTTTGTTGGAGCAGCACAGCAAAGGAAGAGTGGACTAACGCTGCTCAAAAAATCCTCTTCTGTAAGAATAGAACATTCACAAAAGAGGAAATGCTGATAGAAAATAAACAGAGAAAAGCTATTCACATCAGTCATAATCAAATAAATGTAAATTAAAAATGGGAAAGAGGTCATTTTTAAATATCCAATAAGGAAAACGTTTAAAACATAGTAGTAGTCAAGGAAGACGTATAGACAGGAAGGAGGAAACTCCTGCAAGTTTCTGGAAGTTCCTTTGGCATTACTGATCATGAGATGGCAAATTTTCATATACTTCTAAGTAGCAACAACATTTGCAGGACTCTGCCCTAAGCAAATAAGCTGAAATGTGGACAAAGGATATTGACAAGGATATTCATCACCATATTTAATACTCCTGGAAAAAAATGTAAACTCTCCAGCTCTCCAACAATTTCAATCAATTATAATATACTGTGCAATAGTAAAAAGTTATGTTGATGAAGACTTTTTTTTTAAAGATTTTATTTATCCACTTGACAGAGATCACAGGTAGGCAGAGAGGCAGGCAGAGAGAGAAGGGGAAGCAGGCTCCCCACCGAGCAGAGAGCCGGATTCGGGGCTCTATTCCAGGACCCTGAGATCATGACCTGAGCCGAAGGCAGAGACTAACACTGAGACACCAAGGTGCCCCTGATGAAGACTTTTTAAGGGCCTAGGGACAGGACACCTGGGTGGCTCAGTTGGTTAAGCGGCTGCCTTCGGCTCAGGTCATGATCCCAGCGTCCTGGGATCGAGTCCCACATCGGGCTCCTTGCTCGGCGGGGAGCCTGCTTCTCCCTCTGCCTCTGCCTGCCACTCTGTCTGCCTGTGCTCGCTCTCTCATGCTCTCTCTCTCTCTCTCTGACAAATAAATAAATTAAAAAAAAATTTTAAGGGCCTAGGGACTGTTTATACTATATTTTTAAATAGTATATTAAAATCAATTATGATATTTCCTAATTATGTCAAGAAATAAGAGACTCGGGGTGCCTGGGTGGCTCAGTGGGTTAAAACCTCTGCCTTTGGCTCAGGTCATGATCCCAGGGTCCTGGGATAGAGCCCACATCAGGCTCTTTGCTCCATGGGAGCCTGCTTCCCTCTCTCTCTCTGCCAGCCTCTCTGCCTACTTGTCATCTCTTTCTGTCAAATAAATAAATAAAATCTTAAAAAAAAATTAAAGAAGAGACTCAAGGGATGTCTGGCTGGCTTAGTTTGTGGAACATGCAACTCTTGATCTTGAGGTCATGGGTTCAAGCCCCACATCGGTGTGGAGATTATAAATAAATAAAATATAATAAATAAATAAATAAAAATAAATGTCAAAAAAAAGAAATAGAGACTCGCAAGAAATAAATATCTTAAAATGGTGACAATTGGTGCCTCAAGGTATGAGTGACAATTTTTTTCCTGGTTACTTTGCTGCTTTTTTTTTAAGATTTTATTTATTTATCTGACAGAGAGATCACAAATAGGCAGAGAGGCAGAGGGAGAGAGAGAAGCAGGCTCTCTGCTGTGCAGAGAGCCCAATGTGGGACTAGATGCCAGGATCCCGGGATCATGACCCAATCCGAAGGCAGCCGCTTAACCAACTGAGCCACTCAGGCACCCCCTGGCTACTTTACATTTTTAAAAATTATCTCCAGGGGTACCTGACTGGCTCAGTCGGAAGAACATGAGACTCAGTCTTGGGGCCCTGAGTTTGAGCCCTGCACTGGATAGAGATTAGTTAAATAAAGAAAACTTTTAAAATATTTTAATAGGAAAATCTCCAAATTGTCTATATTGAGCAGACTTTCTTTGGTAACCAAGGGGGAGAGGCACACAATGAAAACAATTATAAGAATTCAGTTAGGTCAGGGCACTGGGTGGCTCAGTCATTGAGTGTCTGCCTTCGGCTCAGGTCATGATCCCAGGGTCCTGGGATTGAGCCCTGCATTGGGCTCCTTGCTTGGCGAGGAGCCTGCTTCTCCCTCTCCCACTCCCTCTGCTTGTGTTTCCTCTCTCGCTGTAGCTCTCTCTGTCAAATAAAGAAATAAAATCTTTAAAAAATTAAAAAATTAAAAAAAAATAATTCAATTAGGTCATTTTCCAGACACAGGGGAGCCCTTCTCAAGGCCAAGAAGCTAGGGATGGGTCTGGGAAGAGGTTAATGCTCCTTAAAGCCTGCCAAGATGGTGGGAAGACCCAGATGAGAGGCCACGGGGCCCGGACAAATTTGTGAGGCTCCAGTTAGTGACCTTCCATGGAGTTTCTCCCACTGGTAGTGGGGGCTTAGAGAGGTGAGGGGTGGGGGATGGGTTGCAGCCTTTCAGCAGGAGGTCTGACGCTCCACCAAGACTAAAGCCCAAGCCATTGGTCAGCTGGGACCTCCTACCACCATCTCACGCATGGTGGACACCAGCTGCATGGCTGACCCCGGCACATTTTTTTGTTGTTGTTAAATTTTTTTTTTAATTTATTTATTTGTCAAAGAGAGAGGAAGAGAGAGCAAGCGAGCACAGGCAGACAGAGTGGCAGGCAGAGGCAGAGGGAGAAGCAGGCTCCCTGCCGAGCAAGGAGCCCGATGTGGGACTCGATCCCAGGGCGCTGGGATTATGACCTGAGCCAAAGGCAGCCGCTTAACCAACTGAGCCACCGAGGCGCCCCGACCCCAGCACATTTTTAATGCTTATTGTATTATATTCTGGAATTTAAAAAAAGAAGACCATGGATTTCAGGTCCCACAACAGGCCTTCTGGTCATCTTTGCTCATATGATGAATTTTAAAAATGGCCTTGAGCCAATCTAACCATTAGAGCAGTTGAATCTGGAGAATGTATGCCTCTGGGTTTTTAGGAATTGTCTTTGGAAGGGATGGGGAATCCATGGGTGGGAGCTGAGGAGACAGAGGCCGGCAGGACAGGCTTCTGTCCCTCAACCCCCACCCCGCAGGCACACAACGGGTAAAACCAATAAGCTGAATGGACCCAAGAGACAGAGTCAGAAAGGCTACAAGGCTTCAAGTGCAGAAAAGAGAGACATGGAGGACAGTAGAGAGAGAAGAAAGAGACGTTTCTTTGGGATTATGTGAAGAGATAATCACACCCCAAAATGGCTTAAACCATTGGACTAAAAGGTTAGAAATAAAAGAGTTACAATTAAGGATGAAAATTCTGATAAAACATCTGGAACATTGAAAATGTTCTCAAACTGGAGCCAGCGAAAGTAGACCGGAGAAATTGACGAGAGGTGTAAAGGATGAAAACAAGAAGAAAATGAAGACTAACAAAATTATGTAGAACAAACCATTCTCGGGCTGCACAATTCCAGGATAAAATAAAAGAGACCAGAACACAAATTATTTCAAAGATAGAGGAATACAATCGAAAAAGGCAAAACCGGGGCGCCTGGGTGGCTCAGTGGGTTAAGCCTCTGCCTTCGGCTCAGGTCATGATCTCAGGATCCTGGGATCGAGCCCCGCATCGGGCTCTCTGCTCGGCGGGGAGCCTGCTTCCCTCTCTCTCTCTCTCTCTCTCTCTGCCTGCCTCTCTGCCTACTTGTGATCTGTCAAATAAATAAATAAAAAATCTTTAAAAAAAAAAAAAAGAAAGAAAAAGGCAAGACCGTACCTGTTCAAAGGACAGAAAGCCCCATGGGGCAGCCCTTACACCGTTTGGGAGGCCCAGCCTCTGACTCTCCTCTCTGTTCCTGCCTGACTGATTCTCTACCTGGGGCAGAGGGAGAAGGGCCTTGGCAGTGCCCCGTCCCCCTACGGTCTCTGCGGGTGCCCTTGGTCCACAAGGGAGCCAGGCCCAGCCCCAGCAAGTTCAGTGAGCCTGGTGCCCCATTCACCAGTTGAGAGACCTTGAGTGTGTGTCTGGCCTCAGATCTTCATTGGAAAACTTTTTAACCTTGCAGTTTTTCCCTGAGGGGCCCCCATAAGAACTAGGGGAAGGGCCGCTGTGGCTTCTACCATCCTTGGGGATTTGCGGATAGTAGAGACCCAGGTCTTGAAGGCTGTGCACACACCACCTGCTTCTTGCCACCTCCTTTCTGCCTTTTTGTCTTATTTTTCCATTTGCCTTTTCATTTCAACAGAGTCAAAGGAGGGCTTTCCAAGAAGGATGCAGAAGAGAAGAGGGAAGAAATTTCTCTCCAGCAGCTGGGAGCTTCTCCCCTCAAAGAAACCATCTAAGCTGCCAGAAGCCCGGTGCTGTCTCACAATACCTCTTTGGGTGTCCAGACACCCCCACAGCTGTTCCTGACGCCGATGGGGGTGAAGTAGGCCAAGGACCGTCGAGACTCTTCGAGTCCATCCCAAAGAGTCAGCCACAAACCAGGGCTCTGGTTCCTGGAAAGAAACTGACCACCAGCAGCCAACTGGCATCACAAATGTGTAGAAAGTCACGAGAGACCCTGTCCAGGTACCAAACATTGTGTCTTTGCAAGGTTAGAGTGGCTGATATTTATGCCCCTGGTTGTCCCTGGGACAGCCCCACCCAGCTTGTCCTTGCGAACTCACTCTGCTCCACTACTTTGGCATTTACTCTGTCTTGCCCCTATATGCAATTAAACTCTCTTCCCCTAGTTTGTATGACTTACCTTCTCGACTAGCAAATGTGGGATTTGCACATGGCACATGCTTAGTAAGTAGTTGGTTGAATATGTGATGAAGCCGGACTCAGGCACTGGATGGAGACCTCTACCCCTCCCGGGTATTTCTGACAATACCACCTTGCAGAAACAGGATGTGGCTTGGTTCTCCAAACATCTCACAGGGAGGTGAATTCCTGGTATCCCTCTGACTTCAGATCCATTTCCAGTCCAGATGTTGGACAGGTGCCTGCACCCCTGACCTTGGCCTTCACTGTCATTCAGATTGGATTCATGAAGGATTCAAATCCTGGTTCATTGAGTAGTCTTGAGCAAATTTCCCTGTCTGATCCCTTCCCCCTGGAATTATCAGAGAATTGATGAGATCAGGGCTCCACCCCTAAAGCTCTAGAAAAAAGGACAATCTGGGAAAAAAAGTAAGAATATCACAGTTTGGGTAGGAACCACTGCAACATGTCATTTCGCCAAGGTCAAATCTTTCAGCAGCTTACCCTTTGGAACAGAGCTTGAAGGAGAATCCTCCAGAAAGCTGTCCCAAGGCATGAGCCCTGATGCACCAAATCCTCAGTCCCTCCCATTGGTATCACCTCTCATTCAGCGATCTTTGATGTGAGCTTTCCTTTCTGAGTTGTTCTCAACCCACAGCCCTCAGCGGATCAGTAAATTTGAAAGGCAGAAGGCTGCGGTCATGCCTTAAGATCCACCATGACAGTCCCCGCCTCCAGGCAGCAGCATTCCCCGACCTTCCCTGCCTGCCTCAGGGTGATTCCGTCCTCACCATTTGTGATGGATTCATTACAGGCTAATCTAGCCTAGTGGCTCCTTGAAGACAGTTATGTCAACTTTGTGCATAGCTACCATGGTCTACTCATAGCAGGACCTCAGTTCATGTTGCTGGAATGGATGAAATGGTCCATGAGGAATTTTTTTTAAGTGATGTGTAGGGTGCCTGGGTGGCTCAGTGGGTTAAGCCTCTGCCTTCGGCTCAGGTCATGATCTCAGGGTCCTGGGATCAAGTTCCGCATCGGGCTCTCTGCTCTGCGGGGAGCCTGCTTCCTCCTCTCTCTCTCTGCCTGCCTCTCTGCCTACTTGTGATCTCTCCCTGTCAAATAAATAAATAAAATCTTTTTAAAAAATGATATGTCACTGCTGAACTATGAGGGAGGAGGCAGGAAAACAAAATGGAAGACCTGAATAGAGAAACAAGATTTTGTACATGTTTTATTGAAAAGCAGAATTTGGGGGCCAGGTGGCTCAGTCAGTTAAGCGTCTGCCTTTGGCTCAGGTCATGATCTCCAGGTCCCAGGATCGAGTCCCAAATCAGGCTCCCTGCTCAGTGGGGAGCCTGCTTCTCCCTCTCCCTCTGCTGCTCCCCCTGCTTGTGCTCTCTCTCTCTCTCTCTCAAATTAATAAAATCTTTTTAAAAAGCCCAGAATTTGAGTAAATTTGAAGGTCTAATTGACTTTATTCAACATTTCATGAATCAGGCAACAGCTCATCCAGAATGTAGAAAGGAGCTCTGAGGATCTACACAGAATGGAAAGCTTTTATGGACAGAAAAGGACAGGGATATGGAAGTTATAAACAAAAGAAAGGATTATTTCAAGAAGGTCACCTTCCTTTAGGAAAGGACAGGGTGTCAGGGGGGTTTTATCAAGCAGATGACCTCACTGGGGTTGATCAGGAAATTCCAGACTGATTGGTTCCAGCCTCTCCCGGAAGAAGCTAAAACTGCCATTCAGTTAGGTATTAAGTCTTGGTTTGTTGGTGTGGGGTTTGGCACAAGTGACTCTATTTTGGCCTGTTCCTTTTTTAAACAATTCTGCCCCTTTTTTTTTTAAGATTTTATTTATTTATTTGTCTGAGAGAGAGCAAGTGAGCACAGGCAGACAGAGTGGCAGGCAGAGGCAGAGGGAGAAGCCTGATATGGGACTCGATCCCAGGACGCTGGGATCATGACCCGAGCCGAAGGCAGCCACTTAACCAACTGAGCCACCCAGGCGTCCCCAATTCTGCCCTTTTGATTAGACTCCCAACCTGAGAGGATGTGATCAAAGTTTAAGGCATGGGTGCCACTCTCAGCGACTGCTCTGTACTTGTCCCAGCCTGTACTGATCCTCTGGGTGACACAGAGCCACAAGTCAGGATAGTTTTTGCAAGGTTTTTTAACCGAATCTCTGGTATTCACAAATCATGACTTCAGGTTTACAATTTTTTAGTCTTTATTCCTTTCTGATGTTCCAGTCTTCAAGAGATCATTTTCTTGGTGGTTAGTAGCTGCCAACATGCATTGAAACTTTTGAGAGAGGGATGCCTGGGTGGCTCATTCGGTTAAGCGTCTGTCTTTGGCTTGGGTCGTGATCCCGGGATCCTGGGATCGAGTCCGGCATCAGGTTCCTCGCTCAGCGGGGACCCTGCTTCTCTCTCTGCCTGCCACTCCCCCTGCTTGTGCTCTTTCTCTCTCTGACAAATAAATAAATAAAATCCTTTAAAAACAAATAAACTTTTGAGATAATACAATATGCCAGGGAGCTTACTCTGGTTATTATAGACAGGATAATTCCCAGTGACCAGAGCACACTTCAGAGCCATGGTGCCTGGGACCCAAATCAATTCAAATCAGATGAGTCAAAGACCCCTTTGAAGGAGTCACCTTTCTAAGCCAAGCAGCTGGCTCAGTGTAATTATGTCATGGTACGTAATGAGGTACAACTGGGTTCATGTAATTGAGTTTCAACGTCCCCAGAAGTTTCGATCCGGGTGTAGCAGGTAGTGTTGGCCTTGGCCCAGACACCTTGCTCGGCTGAAAGATAGTCAAGGGTCATACTCTTATCAGGAACAACTCGGGCCAGAGAACCTAAGTCTTTTTCTTGGGCAGCTATCACTTTAGCAGCAAATTCTGCAATAATTTCAAGAGTTAAGAAGACGTTCCTGATTATTCCTCATTTACATTTATTCCTAACCGGGGAAGTAAGGCTCTGCATGGAGGCGTGAATAACTCAAAGGCCTTCTGGGAATTTCCTGCTTGATTCTGGACCAGAAAGGTAACATCCACGAGGCCTGGAAATATTTAAAGGGCTGCAGGCCACACAGGGAATTTTATTCTGGTTACCTTTGCCTTGTGTCCCTTTCTTTGCATACAGCCTCGACACGCAGTCCCCCAAGTTTGGCACTGTTAACCAGCAACAGCGAAATGGACCAGGGGTCTCTGGCATTGTAGATAGGTCAGAATTTGTTTTGTTTTGTTTTTAAGACTTTATTTATTTATTTGACAGACAGAGATCACAAGTAGGCAGAGAAGCAGGCAGAGAGAGAGGAAGGGAAGCAGGCTCTCCGTGGAGCAGAGAGTCCCATGCGGAGCTCTATCCCAGGACCCTGGGATCATGACCTGAGCCCAAGGCAGAGGCTTTAACTCACTGAGCCACCCAGGGGCCCCAAGGTCAGAGTTTTTGATGACCAATCCGACAGTCTGGAAGATTAACACTCCCCTCTCACCCCGTAATGGCCTGGGAGATTCCGACGATGGTGTTGTCTCTTCAGGCCAAGGCCAGAGTAAACGAAAGAAAAGAAGGAAGCATCTCATGTGTAGCTGAACTTCGAAGTTTTGACTCAGCATCTTGGGTAGACGCACTCAACTTCAAGGTCAGCTGCTTCTCCTCCTAGTCAGTTCGCTTTGGAGGTCTCCCGGGTCTGCACAGGACCACACGGACCTGGGAGAGTCCCTTTGAAAGAGATTCAAGGGTGATTCCAGATTGGAACGGTGGGAGAAAATTAGAAACATTTGGGGAGTCACAGCCAGATATTTGAGGAAACTAGAAGAATTCAGGATTGAGTCCATTTTACAGGTGTGTCCCACCTGTATGGATGAGAATCTAATATCTAGGCAAAGGTGCAAACATAATTTTTCTCTTGGCGATCATTCCCACACACCTGCTTTTTTTTAGCCAAAGATAATCACAGTAAAACTAATTTATTTGTATTAAACTTGGCCTGATTATCTACATAAGCGCAGCAAGAATAGCGATTGACCAAATAAGCTCTTTTTAAGGCAGCTTTGCTGAAAGCTTTTTTTTTTTTAATTTGACGGAGAAAGAGCGAGCAAGCACAAGCAAGGGGAGCAGCGGGTAGAGGGAGATGCAGCCTCCTTGCTGAGCAGGGAGCCTGATAAGGGACTCAATCTCATGACCCTGGGATCATGACCTGAGTGAAGGCAGCTGCTTAGCCAACTGGGCCACCCAGGTGCCCTTTTGCTGGAACTTTCTATAACGAAACTCAGATTGAATTCTTAAAAGCCAGAGACCAGGAAGCCAAGCCAAGGTTAAAAGAGCTCCTTAAAGCTATCTGATCATATCTGAAGCTTGCATATCTCTCTCAAATATGACGTTCCAATCAAAGGTTTGGTAATACACCCAGTGTCTCCGGTTGTGTCCTGTTACGAGGAGAATAGATTGTTATTGAACTTACGCACATAACTAAGTATATTACCATGAAAAGAACACTCAAGAGTTTCTGGCAGGATCAGGGAGGGAGAGGAAATTCATGTTCCGTTTTTTGTTTACAAAGGTATACCTTAGCAAATCGCCATGAGCCATAGTAAGAGAAAAAAGAACAAAGTTTTCTTAAATCTGGAAAAAACAAATGTTCAAGAACCAGCAACATTTCAAACAAAAAGTCATAAAAATTATAATCATCTTCATCATTTCCTTTGGTCCCACTTTATTCATTCTTGTTCAGCTTGAACCCAGTTTTTCCATTAGTTCTGGAAATTCTTGCCCAGTTCAGTTTTATGAACTTAAAGCGATTTTATTATTTTTTTTTAACTTAAAGTGATTTTAAAAAAGAACAACAACCCTGTGCTCTAGAGTACTTTCCATGAGTTTCCTTGAAGATGAAGAAATTTGTTGAAACACTTTTGTAAAAGCATCAGAGTAAAATAAAAACTCTGTAAATGAGAAAGATTTTTAAATGTCCATTATTAAAGATCTGATGAGAGTTCATTATAACGGAACTGACAAGAAAGTCTGGTTATTCCTGTGACATAATCTTTTATTTTATTTTTAAAGATAGATTTATTAGAAGAGGGGGAAGAGTCCTACTGGGGGGAGGGGCAGAGGGAGAGGGAAAGAGAGAACCTCAAGCAGCCTCCCCATGAAGCATGGAGCCCGACATGGGCTTGATCTCATGACCCTGAGATATGACCTGAGCCAAAATCAAGAGTTGGCTGCTTAACCGACTGAGCCACCCAGGCACCCCTTAGTATAACTTCTTATTTGACAATGCTTCCTATGTAATTTAACATACCAAATCAGCCTAGTTAGGCTAATTAGTTTCACATCTCCCTTCTTATAGAGAGAACAAACCTTTTGAGATGTTCCAAGGACCTCCGAAAAATCCCCAAGTTAGTTTGAGATCAAACAGACTTCACTGGGGCTCTTGGGTAGCTCAGTCAGTTAAGCATCCAAATCCTGATCTCAACTCAGGTTTTGATCTCAGGGTTGTGAGTTCAAGCCCCATGTTGGGCTCCATGCCCAGGATGGAGCCTACTTGGAGAAGGAGAAGGAGACTTCATTTAAGAACTTGATTTTGGGGAAGTTTGTCAAAAATATCAAAAGTTTTGGGGGAGCTTAGATGACTCAGCTGGTTACGTGTCTGACTCTTGATTTTGGCTCAATTCGTGATCTCCGCCTTGTGAGATCGAGCCTGTGTCAGGATCTGTGCTGAGCGCGGAGCCTGCTGGAATTTTTCTCCCTCCCCCTCCCTCTGCCTCGCCACCCCCCACTCACACATGTGCTCACTCTCTCTCTCTCTCTCTCACACACACACTCTCTCTCTCTCAAAAAAAAAAAAAATTGAAAGTTTTTAAAACTTTTGGCCAAATGGGGTCATGTAACACATGACGAAGTTATCTATTTAACCAAAGTGACAAAGACTTCACAGGCAAATATAGACAGTTGCATAATTCTGAGAAAAACTTAGCACTGCTAATATTGAAAGTATTAGCTAAGTAGTCAAAGATCAGATAAAGACAGCAAACACAGGAAATAGTTTTGATTAAAAATATCAAAGATAGGGTGCCTGTGTGGCTCAAAGGCATTCAATTCTTGATTTAGGCTCAGGTCAGGATCTTGGGATCCTGGTATCAAGCCCTACATCAGGCTTGGTGCTCAGTGGGTTGTCTGTTTCTCCCTTTGCCCCTCCCCCTGCTTGTGCTCTCCCCACCCCCCCCCCCCCCGCCGGCTCTTATTCTCAAATAAATAAGTAAAACCTTTAAAAAAAAATCAAAGGTCCACAATAGCCGAACTATGGAAGGAGCCCAGATGTCCATCAACAGATGAATGGATAAAGAAGATGTGGTGTATCTATACGATGGAATATTATGCAGCCATCAAAAATTGAAATCTTGCCATTTGCAACAATGTGGGTATTATTGCAACTAGAGGGTATTATGCTAAGCAAAATAAGTCAATCAGAGAAAGACAATTATCATATGATCTCCCTGATATGCGGAATTTGAGAAAAAAGACAGAGAATCACAGGGGAAGGGAGGGAAAAATGAAACAAGATGAAACCAGAGAGGAGGAAAAACCATAAGAGACTGTCTTAATCTCAGGAAACAAACTGAGGGTTGCTGGAGGTGAGGGGTATAGGGTGGCTGGGTGATGGACACTGAAGAGTGTATGTGCTATGGTGAGCACTGTGAATTGTGTAAGACTGATGATTCACAGACCTGTACCCCTGAAACAAATAATACATTATATGCTAATAATAAAAAAATAAAAAGCCACCTGGGTGGCTCAGTTAGTTAAATGTCTGCCTTCGGCTCAGGTCATGATCCCAGAGTTCTGAGATCCAGCCCCGAATCGGGCTCTCTGCTCAGTGGGGAGCCTGCTTCCCCCTCTCTCTCTGCCTGCCTCTCTGCCTATTGGTGATCTCTCTGTCTCTGTCAAATAAATAAATAAAATCTTTTAAAACACCCTTTTTTAGAAAAATAAAGAAAACATGTCCTTTCAGCAGATAAAAGAAAAAACTAAAGTTTAGTTTCGCGTAAGTATGCTATTGATGTTAAAGCTTCTTTTAACCTTTAAATTCATTTAGCCTGACCACACTAAAATTCCTTTCCCCAGACTCCTTTCCACAAAACCTGTGCAACTTTTTTCTTACTTTCAAATTTGTCCTATGTTTTTCCCCTTTAGACAACCAGCCTCAGATTGGAACAAAATTACTTCTCCCTCAACACAAAAACATGCCTCCATTCCCCATACCTTCTCACACTCTTAACTTTCCTCGTATGTGGATGATTTACCTTATTATTTCTAGTAGCTGATATATTGGAATTTTTAACCCTTAAAAGAAGAAAAGCAAAACAAAGAAAAAGGAGCAAACAATTGTGAAATGTTACTCTAGCATTCTACAGATTGGCCTCTTAATGAACACACTTAGATTCTACACAAAGTCAGGGGCGCCTGGGTGGTCCAGACCACTGAGTGTCTGACTCTTGGTTTTGGCCCCGGTCATGGTCATGATCTCGGGGTGATGCGATCGGGCCAGGCTCCGTGCTCACTGTGGGGTCTGCTGGAGATTCTCTCTCTCGCTCTGCCCTTACCCCCAACTCGCGTGCTTGCACAAGTTCTCTCCCTCTGAAAATAAATAAATAAATAAATAATATATATATTTTTAAAGACAGTCAGGCATTGTCTCAAGGTATTTTTCCTGCTGACGAATTCTCTAAGCAATAATATGAACTTACGAGGCCTTTAGTAAGCCTAGGGGGACTAAAAAGATTATATTCAATGCTGGTAACTCTAAAGATATTCCTGCCATAATTAAATCCACAAACTGGGCGCCTGGGTGGCTCAGTGGGTTAAAGCCTCTGCCTTCGGCTCAGGTCATGATCTCAGGGTCCTGGAATCGAGTCCCGCATCTGGCTCTCTGCTCGGTGGGGAGCCCGCTTCCCCTTCTCTTTCTGCCTGCCTCTGCCCACTTGTGATCTCTCTGTGTGTCAAATAAATAAATAAATAATAAAATAAAAATAAATCCACAAACTGAAACTAGCTTTAATATCAAATATTTCCCCATATCACATGACCCGGAAGTTGATCTGGATTGTTTCTTCTTTTTTTAATATTGATTTATTTCCTAGAGAGAGAGAGAGAGAGAGAGAGAGTGTGTGTGTGTGTGTGTGTGTGTGCGTACTCATATGCACACACATGGTAGGGAACGGCAGAGGGCGAGTGTCTCAAGCTGACCCCTCGCTGAGCTCAGAGCCTGACACAGGGCTTGATCCCACCACCCAGAGATCACAACCAGAGCCAAAACCAAAAGTCAGACACCCAACCGACTGCACCACCCAGGCACCCCCATCTGGATTAAGTTTCTATTATATTTCTGAGAATTTAATTTATGTAAGCACTTGATTTTCTTTAAGCCAGTTAAGGGGAGATCTTTAACAACTTAATTTTGGCAATACCATCCGGAGTTAGAAAATGCTACGAATTTACACACACACACACACACACATATAGACACACGTGGACATATGACAGACACAGAAAGGCCTCACAGCTTCCACTCTCAGATTCCCACCACGTGACAGGCATTTGTGGAGGAGACACTTAAAATTGTTACTGTTTCCTATTTGCATAAATTTCAAATAAGCTTTCCTACTTTTGTTTTTCTTCTGATAAGAATGACTTCCCTGAAGTTGATATTTTACTTTATTTTAAAATTTTTAATTTTATTAATTTTTAAGTAAGCCTTACACCCAACATGGGGCTTGAACTCACGACCCCAGGATCAAGAGTCACACACCCCACCCACTGAGCCAGCCAGGTGCCCCTGACATTGGTATGTTAAAGACATGACCTAGATAAAAGTTCCTGGAGAAGACCAGGTAGCACACATACATCTCAGAGGCCACAAGGAGGAGCATTTGGAGATCAGTAGGAGAGGTTGAGGGATTGGTAAAAGAGCCCGACAGGCTTTGAATATTCTGGAGCCTTATCTGGATTCTGTAAAGACTCAAGTTGTAAAACGAGGAGAGCTGTTTTTAATTCCTCGGGGAATTGGATTGCCGCCTAAAAGATAGCAAAAGACTAACATATCCATCCAACTATATTGGAAAGTTTTTCTGTCCCTTTGGATACATTTAGCACACGGGTGAAGGCCCCCCCCAAAAAAAGTTCTTATCAGGCTTGGAATATCATCCAACCACCTGTCCAACTTCCAACCATAGAGCTACTTAAACATTCTTTTAAAATATTTTGTCGGTTTCAGCTAGAACGAACAGGCAACTCTTTCTGGTGTTATTAACCCTGTGGGGCCAGGAGCCATCCGCAGGGAGCGTGTACAAGACACTATTGTCACAAGATTTGGAGTCACTCCCGAAGGTCAATGACCGTTGGCTTGGATTTGGAAAGGATGATACGGTGCTGGCTCTCAGATGGGCCTTTGATCGAGGAGGGCAAGAGTCCGGAAGAGGACCATCGGCAGCCTTGAGTGGTCTTATTTCAAAAGGTACCTGCTTAGCAGTCTCTCCCTAGGGGACAGGCAATGTACACGGCATCGTAGATGCTCAAGGGAGGGCTGAGGGGAGCAGAAGGCTTGCTTTTCTCAGCCTTACAGTCTTTTGTTCTAGGTACATTTTGTATCTTTAATTTTTCATTAGCTTTTTACCATAAATCTTAGCCTTTTGAAAAAAAATCTTAGCCTTTTGGAGGTTTCTGCATGCCAGCCAAAATAAATATCCCGTTCTGCTTGTTTAATTTGAAAACCCTTACTTTCACGTGCACTTTCTAAATGAACAAACTTACCTATAGGAACATTCCCTGTAATGACCATTGTAATGTCTGGTTGTTTTTATTTAGTTACTTATTTTTAAATTTTTAATTTTTTTAAAAGGTTTTATTTATTTGTTTGACACAGAGAAAGAGAGAGAGAGACAGAGAGAGAGGAGATACAAGCAGGGAGAGTGGAAGAGGGAGAAGCAGGCTTCCCACTGAGGGGGGAGCCCGATGCGGTGCTCGATCTCAGGACCCTGGGATCATAACCTGAGCTGAAGGCAGATGCTTAACAACTGAGCCACCCAGGCATTCCTAAAAATTTCTTTAATTTAAATTAAATATAGCTTACTTATAGCGTATTGTTAGTTTCAGACACAGAATTCAGTGATTCATCAGTTGCGTGGAACACCCAGTGTTCATCACATCATGTGTCCTCCTTAATGCCCATCACCCAGCTGCCCCATCTCCCCACCAACCCCCCTTCCAGCAACCCTCAGTTGGTTCTCTATCATTAAGAGTCTCTAATGGTAGGGGCATCTGGGTGGCTCAGTGGGTTAAAGCCTCTGCTTTCAGCTCAGGTCATGATCCCAGGGTCCTGAAATCGAGCCCGGCATCGGGCTCTCTGCTCGGCGGGGAGCCTGCTTCCCCACTTCTCTCTGCCTGTCTCTCTCCCTGCTTGATATCTCTGTCTGTCAAATAAATAAAATCTTAAAAAAAAAAAAGAGTCTCTAATGGTAAAAAAAAAAAGTCTCTAATGGTTTGCCTCCCTTTCTGTTTTTATCTTATTTTATTTTTCCTTCCCTTCCCCTATGTTCATCTGTTTTTTTCTTAAATTCCACATATGAGTGAAATTATATACCGTTTTTCATCCTTCTCTGACTGACCGACTTCACTTAGCACAACACCATCTAGTTCCATCCCTGGTGTTGCAAATGGTAACATCTCATTCTTTTTGATGGCTGAGTAATATTCCATTGTATATACAGACCCACCACATGTGCTTTGTCCATGCATCTGTCGACAGGACATCCGGGCTCTTCCTGTAGGTTGGCTCCCATGGCCCATTGTTGCGATCACATGATTTTGCCCTGTTCGTAGCTGCCCATGGTTTGAGGGATCACAGTTCTTAGATATAAATCCACCAGCTGTGCTGGGAGGAGATGTGCTCAACTCTTTGGAATTCAAAGATCCTAGTTTATTATTATTTATTTATTTTTCATCTGTGGCTTTGGGGATCTTGGAGCCAAACTAATACCCAAAAAGGATGTACCACTGTGGGTCGGGAACTGTGTGATGTTACACGGTGTACCTTGGTGCACAGAAATTTTCTTGAGGTTCGTAGGTGACCTCGTGTTAATCTCACCTCTTCCGTGACCAGCTTATCCTAACACAGAGTCTCTGGGTTCAGAGGCAGTGTTGTAACAGCTTTTAAATGCTTGAAATGAAATGACATGACATAACATAAAACAAAACAAAAATAAATATAAATAAACGTTTTAAACGCTCACTAATTTTGGTGGACTTCTTTGACTCCTGGAGTTCTCATGAGCAACTAGCCTTTACCTATACAAGACAAGATGAGGAAACACAAGCACCTTAATAGATCAGCAATAACCGAGACATGTCACTCTGTCCCGGCCCAGCAAATGGCCCATCCACAGCACCAACAATTCCCTTGGAAGCTTGGACTGGGGAAAGAATTGAAGCAGCAGTCCCCAACAGCTGAGGACTGGGGACTGCCACTAACAGTTCCCACATGGATCTTCAAAAGCAATTAAGGGCTAGGTGCTTTCCACTCAAGAATCTGGCAATCGCAGTCTAAAAGCCTATAGGCTTGGGGGCGCCTGGGTGGCTCAGTGGGTTAAGCCTCTGCCTTCGGCTCGGGTCATGATCCCAGGGTCCTGGGATCGAGCCCCACATCGGGCTCTCTGCTCAGCGGGGAGCCTGCTTCCCCCTCTCTCTCTGCCTGCCTCTCTGCCTGCTTGTGATCTCTCTCTGTCTATTAAATAAATAAAAAAAATAAAAAATAAAAGCCTATAGGCTTGCATCTGGGCAGACCCACTCGCGAGCACAGTTGGGCTCTGGACGGAATCGTCTGCTAGCTCATCCTGACCCGTCCCGCATCCAAAGGCCAGTTAGACCAGGAGCTCAGAACCGAGAGGAACTTGCCGGTAAAGAAAGAGAACTCAAAAAAGAGGTTTTAGGGTACCACACCCATGCCTCTTGCCATCCCCAAATGCCATCGGAAATTTGGCTTTGGAGACATCAGGCTGGCTCAGTTGGTAGTGTCCTATGTTCAAGCCCCATGTTGTGCGTGGAGCCTACTTTAGAAAAAAAGAAAAAGGAGTTTGGCTTTGGATTCTGTTACTCTTGCCAAATTAAATTTGAAGATCTAATTGGCTTTATTCAATGATTCATGACTTGGGCCGCATCCCTCCTAGCAAACAGAAAGGAGCTCCAAGGAGCTGTACAAAATGGAAAAATTCTTTCTTTTTTTAAAGATTTTATTTATTTGGGGCGCCTGGGTGGCTCAGTGGGTTAAAGCCTCTGCCTTCTGCGCGGGTCGTGATCTCAGGATCCTGGGATGGAGCCCCGCATCGGGCTCTCTGCTCAGCGGGAGGCCAGC
>PISX010012580.1:32960-60249 GCA_004024625.1 Mellivora capensis
TCCTCTCTCTGTGTCTGCCTCTCTGCCTACTTGTGATCTCTGTCTGTCAAATAAATAAAAAAATAAAATCTTAAAAAAAAAGAATTTATGGGCGCCTGGGTGGCTCAGTAGGTTAAGCCACTGCCTTTGGCTCGGGTCATGATCTCAGGGTCCTGGGATCAAGTCCCACATCGGGCTCTCTGATCAGCGGGGAGCCTGCTTCCCTCTCTCTCTCTCTCTGCCTGCCTCTCTGCCTACTTGTGATCTCTGTCAAATAAATGAATAAAATCTTTAAAAAAAAAGAATTTATTTATTTATTTGACACAGAGAGAGAGATCACAAGTAGGCAGAGAGGCAGGCAGAGAGAGAGGGGTAGCAGGCTCCCTGCTGAGCAGAAAGCCCAATTCGGGGCCAGGACCCTGAGATCATGACCCGAGCTGAAGGCAGAGGCTTAACCCACTGAGCCACCCAGGTGCCCCCAAAATGGAAAACTTCTTAAGGCAAAAGGCAAACAGCTTTTTTAAGGCAGTCACATGGAAGTCACAAATGGAAGAAAGGATTATTACAGTCCCCTTCCTTTGGGCAGAAGGACAGAGGTCTCTCTAGCAGATGACCTCACTAGTGTGGATCAGGAAATGCTACACTAATTGGTTTAAAATTCCACTCCTAGGAGAGGCTAAAACTGCAATTAGGCAATTAGGTAATAAGTCTTGCTTGGCTGGTGTGAGATTTAGCACAAGTGACTCTATCTGGGGAAAGTTGGGGTTTTTTTCTTTTTTTTATAGTTTTAAAAACAAATCTGTTGTAAACACCTGTAATTTTTATTTTTAAAGAAAATGTAAAATCTTGATTCTCAATCCTGGAATCATTTTCGTGCTTTAAAAAAAATAAATACCAGTGCAGGGATGCCTGGGTGGCTCAGTGGGCTAAGCATCTGCCTTCAGCTCAGATCATGATCTCAGGGTCCTGGGATCAAGACCCATGTCCAGCTCTCTGCTCAGCGGGGAGCCTGCTTCCCACCCCCCTCTTTGCCAGTCTCTCTGCCGACTTGCGATCTCTCTCTCTGTCAAGTAAATAAATAAAATCTTTTTTAAGATTTTAAAATTAAATTAAAAATAAAATAAAAATACCAGTGCAAGAAAAAAATACCAGTACTAGGTTAAGCCCACTCCTAGGGATGCTGATGTCATTATTTGGCAGGTAAGACATGGAGAAGACTGGAGAGGGCGAAATGATTGTTGACGGAGCAGCCATGGGGCTGGCAGGGCTGTGGGAGGAAGGGATCACCTTACACCTGGGAGGCCAGGGCGCAAGCAGGGACACTAATCTCTTTCTCGCCTGTTCACAGGACATCCAGCCAGTTTAACCCAGCCATTCACTGCCACCCTCAACTTGATCACTGAGTAATAAAGAGTCTTTTGGGGGTGGGGGAGGGGCAGAGAGAGAGGGCAAGGGAGAATCTCAAGCAGGCTCACGCCCAGGATGGAGCCCAACGCAGGGCTTGATCTCACCACCCTGAGATCATGACCTGAGCCGACATCAAGCTTAGATGCTCAACCAACCGAGCCGCCCAGGTGCCCATAATAAAGTCTTAATCAGACACCTGCCAAAAGCTACTGAACCCAAGAGGGAGCAACCTCCACTCTAGAGGACAGAACAAGATGAACATTCTGGACACTGGCTTGGTCCCTTTGCTTTCCTCTTGTTATTGTTGGATGGGTTTTTGTGTTTCTCATGGACCGGTCATCACTCTAAACTCTCCAGCACAGGTGGCCACGGGCAATCACATCACCCTGAACTTCCTGCAAGCTTGGCAAGGTGAAGTGCGTGGCCGGCGGCCACTCTTGCTTTGTTATTTGTTCAATGACCTATTTGCTGGCTGGCTGCAGAGGGTGCCTGGGCTGTGCAGCCCTGGGCAGCCCACAGAGGGGCAGTTGTGCTCAGTAGTCTGATGGTTTCTAAGACACGGTAAGTGGAGTGGGTCCACGGTAACCCACAGAATGGGAGAAAATATTTGCCGTTTATATATCTGAGGAGGGGTGGATATCCAGAAATACACAGAGGACACCCAAAGCTCCCTGACAAAGATGATTCAAAAAGAGGCAAAGGACTTGAATAACATTTTCCACAGACAGACAAATGGCCCGTAAGTAAGCACGTGAAAAGATGCTCCATGCCACTGATCATTAGGGGAATGCAGATGGAAATTACAATGAGATACCCTCCCAGACACGCATTAGATGGCTACTAATGACAGGTGCTGGCAAGGATGTGGAGAAATTGCCACATTTGGGCACTATTGATGGGAACCTAAAAGGCGCGGCCCCCTTGGAAAGCGGTATGGCGGTTCCTCCAAGCATTAAACATGGGATTACATTAACGATCCAACAATCCCACTTTGGGGTATATACCCCCAAGAACTGAAAGCAGGACATCCAAGAGATCTCTGTATGTCCACAGTGATTGGCGGTATTATTCACAAGAGCTAAAATGTGGAAGCAAACCACGTGTCCACTGATGGATGAGTGGATAAACAAAATGTGGTCTAGACAGACAATGGGATAATATTATCCTGCCTTAAAAGGAAGGCAATTCTGAACACACTACAGAACGGATGAACCACAAGGACATTATGCTAAGTGAAATACGCCGGTCACAAAAAAACCTAATCTGAGTTACTCCATTTATATGAGGTGCTTAGGTTGGTGAAAATCGTAGAGACAGGGAGTAGAAGGGTGGGGGCTAGGGGCTGGGGGAGTGGGGGTTGGGGAGTTAGTGTTTCATGGGGACAGAGTTTCAGCTCAACAAGATGAGTTATAGAGGTAGATCTTTGCATAACATTGAGAGTGTACTTAGTAACCACGGAACTGTTCCTTTCAACATGGTTAAGCTGACAAATTTTATAGGGCACCTGGGTGGCTCAGTCGTTAAACATCTGCGTTTGGCTCAGGTCATGATCCCAGGGTCCTGGGATCGAGCCCCGCATCGGGCACCCTGCTCAGCGGGGAGCCTGCTTCTCCCTCTCCCACTTCCCCTGCTTGGGTTCCCTCTCTCTCTGAGCCCCTCTCTGTCAAATAAATAAATAAAATATTTTGTTAAAAGATGGCAAATTTTATATGTACATTATCACAATTTTTTGAATCACAATTTTAAAGCCCCTATGAGTACAATTAACGTCAGTGTCTGACGGGGTGGCCTCAGCTTCGAGTAAAGGGTTGGGGGTGGAGTTTTAGGGGAATGTGTTGGCCATGGCGCCCTGGAGACCCCACCCAGGCCATGCAGGCAGAGGCTTGAACCACGGCTCGTCTACTTCTGGGCAAGAAGCTGCTGTCTTCTGGGACACCAGAGGGCGGGATGACCGTGGGAGCCACCACAATGCCATCTGCCCCTTGCCCACCTGTGTACCCGGGAGCAGCGTGAGACTTTCTTGTCACCTCCCCGCCCCCCCGGGTGTTCTGATGGGGTTGGAGGCCTCTGAGCGGTCTGGAGCAGGCTTCTCAGCTGCGGGGACCCCACAACTCACCTTGCCGTCCCTGACCCCTTTGGTTTCAAGGTCGTCCTTTTTTGGATGCATTGGACAAGAGCCTCAGGAAGCTGATGCCTTTGGCTTGTCTTCTCACTGTCTATGTAAATAATAAACCTGAAATCAGAAAGTGGCTTCTTCTGTCTTTACCAGCCTAATCAATCAGGCCTTGGACTTGGCCTGGCACTGTCTCGTGCGAGTTTGACCGGAGCCTACGGTTCTGCCTCTCAGCTTAACCAAACTGACTCAGAGAATTTATCACTTTTTCTTAAAAAGATTTTTTTAATTAATTAACTTATTTATTTATTTGACACAGAGAGAGAGAGAGAGAGAGAGAGCGAGCGCAAGCGCCCCCACTGAGCAGGGATTTCCCAATGGGGGACTCGATCCCAGGACCCTGGGGATCATGACCTGATCTGAAGGCAGACGCTTAACGGAGTAAGCCTCCCGGGCTCCCGAGAATTTATCACTTTTTGTTGCCACACACACAGCTGTAATGATGCCCACGAGCCTGGGAACGATAACCACTCTGCAGGTCTTCAGTAAATATTGACAATGGATTTATGCAATTAAGACGCAGGGAACTTACCTGGAACGCTTCCATTGAAATGGTCACATGAAAAGTTTATTCCTTGAAGAAATATTTTCTTTTTTTTTTTTTTTTAAGATTTATTTGACAGAGAGACAACGAGAAAGGGAACACAAGCAGGGGGAGTGGGGGAGGGAGAGGGAGAAGCAGGCTTCCTGCCGAGCAGGGAGCCTGATGCAGGGCTCGAACCCAGGACCCTGGGATCATGACCTGAGCAGGAAGCAGACTGAGCTTAACGACTGAGCCACCCAGGCACCCCTTGAACAAATATTCTTAAATGGAAACACCTTATTTCCAGATGCAGAGCAAATAAGATGTGATGATATCATGGTTCTGGACAGATACCCAGAAGCTCTTTCCCAAGAACCCACTAGAAGGAGGTGAGAGAGTCTATAAATTAGACCGCGGTGCGTGTGGGCAAACACTTCCATCAACAGCCACAGCGGAGAGCGCACCATGGGCTTCTCGGAGCTGCTCCACACCGTCGGTGGCATGGGGAAGTTCCAGATCCTTCAAACTGCCCTCATGATGTTCCCCGCCCTCCTGATCAGCTGTCACAGCTTTCTGCAGAACTTCACCGCCATAACCCCGGAGCATCACTGCCGGCTGGCCAACTGGACCAATGGGTCTCATGTCCCTGGCGGTGTGGGGGATGGGGACTTACTGAGGGTCTTCATCCCCCTGGACGAGGACCAGAAACCTGAGCGGTGCCTGCGGTTCTCTGAGCCCCATTGGCAGATCTTAAGCCTCAACGACACCTCCCCTTTAAGCTTGGACACCGAGGTCTGCCTGGACGGGTGGGTGTATGACCAGAGTGTTGCCTCCTCCATCATTTCTGAGGTGAGACAAGGCTACAGCTGAACGCTGCGTCTTCAGATGCTTTTTTGGTTTGTTTTAATGGAGATGTAACTTGTTCCATGAAATGCTCAAAATTTAAGTGTGCAGCGGGATGAATTTTACACAGGCAAACACCAGATCAAGATACGGATTGTTTCTAAGGACCCCAGAAGCTCCTTTGTACCTCTCTATGTCACTACATCACTACGCACCAACCCCAACACCCATGAAATCATAGTGTGTGTTCTTCAGTGTGTTGGGATTTTTTTTCACTCAGTATGGATTTTTAAGAGTCAATCATCTTGATATATGCTTTGGGAGCTGGTTCTTTCTCAGGGCCACAGAGCATCCCATGGCGCGAATACGCCACAGTCTACGTCCTTTCTACAGAGAAATGCACCTGCACTGTTTCCAGTTTGGGGCTATTATGAATATCATGGTCATGCATGTTCTTGCACACATAGTGGGGTGGACACAGGTTTTCATTTCTGCTGGGTGTATGCCCAGGAGTGGGATTGTAGGATCATAGAGTGGCCCCAGATTCTGCCAAACATTTTTCTCTGTGTATAAGATGTTCAGACACGTCAGAGGGCTCCGTCCTACTGTGTCCCCCACCCCGACACTTGGTCTGATGATTTTATCTTGCCTTCACTTAGCTATTTGCAAAGCAGTCAGAAAATCGACATGACATCCATTTTCCTGTGTGTGTGTGTGTGTGTGTGTGTGTGTGTGTGTGTTTTAAGATTTTATTTATTTATTTGGTAGAGAGCAAGGGAGCACAAGCAGGGGAAACAGCAGAGAGAGAGGGAGAGGGAGAAGCAGGTTTCCTGCTCACCATGTGGGGCTCAATCCAGGACCCTGGGATCATGACCTGAGCTGAAGGCAGAGGCTTAACCCACTGAGCCACCCAGGCACCCCTGTTTTCTTGTTTTTCCCCAAATTTCTCAGATCGCTGAATGAAATGGGAACAAAAAGAAGGGGAAAAGGAAGCCTTTCCAGTAAATTGGGTCTAGAGTTGTGTTGGTCATCTTTCTTTTAGGGTAGAGGTTTCCTAAGACTCGGGACCAAGCGTTTCATAAAACATCTGGGATAATGTGCTTAATTCATCACAATGATGCTGATATAGAGGTTTCTGCCATTTAAACTAAAAATGTTAGTTTAACATTTTACATTACATTAACAGTGCTCATGACAGCAGGGTTATGAGCTGAAGGGCAAGCTGTGGGACCGTATTAGCGTGTAAGAGGTGACAAGGCGGCTCTTACTAAGCCACACAGTGAGGGTACATGAGCCACCTGCTGACACTTGTCTCTTTTCCTCCAGTGGGACCTGGTGTGCAAGCACAAGTCACTGAAGTCCATTGCCCAGTCCATATACATGATGGGACAGCTGATCGGAGCTACTGTCTTTGGCATCTTCTCTGACAGGTGAGGGGAGGAGGCCTCAGGAAGTCTCCAGAAGCTTCCAACTAGGCTAGAGTTCATGCTATCCCCCCACTGTCTTCAACGGCTCAGGACCCCACTGGAGAAGACCCCCGCACCTTCTTCTCCCTGCCGGACGGTCAGGGCTGCACCCAACACCTCAAACGGAGGGGTCAGGCTAGAGCGCTTGCCCCTCCCTGCCCGGGTCCCGGACACCCCACTTTTCTAGAAGACAGTCCCTGGGCCTGCATCTGATGTGGGCTGGGGGTGATGACACCTCCCTTTTTTGTTCTGCAATGAATTGCAATCATGAATCTTGATTTACTCTCTGCTTGGGGATGAACTTGGAGTCACACGGCCTTCATCATGGGAATGGTGATGAAGCTGGGTCCGTGGTCTCGTTTCTGCCAGCCGTGATTTCCCCGCTGAGTTGCCTCCACGTTCGCTTCCCGAGGAAGCAGGAGCCCCTGAGACGGTCATTGTTGCTATGAATGGCTGATTCTACAGAGCACTTTCCCAGGTCCTCCCAATGGCCCTGGGTGGCTGCTCCCATTTCAGAGATGACGTGGGGCTCAGCACCACTGGTCCCACGGAAAACTGATTCCAGCGTGGACATCTTGTCCATGTTCTTGGAAGTGAGGACAGTGATCTTGTCAGGAATCAACTTTGTGCTTGATGCCACATCTAGACAGATGATCCTTGTTCAAGCCGAACAGGCCAAGGCACATTTCTGAGAACTCCACGCCTGGGTACGGTGTCTTCTAATCTTTTGCCTCTCTTGGTCTTTGCCAGCCTGTTGGATGCTTCCCCCCACCCCCACCCCGGTGCCGCAGAAAGAACATGGCAGGTGAACATCAGCGGAGCTGGGCTCTGCCCCTCTAAGAAACCTTGGAAAGTTCACTTAGCTCTTGGGATCATTTCTGTACAACTGAGGGGCTCTCCCAGTCACCCAGTGACCCCAGTCGCCCCTGTCTCCCCTGTCTGGGCTCCTGGAACACTCAACCACGGTCCCCTGTGCTGGGACACCCAGCCTTAAGCTCTGGGCAGAAGGGGCTGGCAAAGCAAAGGTCTTGCTCATCAGAAAGGAGGCCACCTGGAGGGCCCCAGACTCTGTCCCCGCCGCCACCTACTCAGAGGTGAAAGGAGGGAATTAAAGTCATCTCCATGGGGCTGTCAAGGATCTCTTGCTTTAAACACCGGTCCCCAGTAACAAGGGGCCTGCAGCCTGGCCAGCTCATACTGTGCATACAGATGGCTGAGAGCTGCAGCACATCCAAGTAGAGCTCCAGGTCAAGGGCTCTCACCTGTGGGAAGGGCCCAGGTAGGGGCTGGATGGACCTCCAGAGTCTGTGAACCCACCTCTTCTCCACTGTTTGCCTGATCCCTTTTGAGACCTCCCCTTGGCTCCCCCTCGCCTCCCCGATACCTCACTCACAATTTCCCTCCTCTCTGGTATCCCAGCAAACCCTGTCGGCTCCTAGACCCACAGACCAGGACCCACCTCCTCCCCTCGCTGCCTCCTAGGCCACCACTCCGGGAGCAGCCTCGTTCCCCTTGCCCCTGGCTGGCTGCAACAGCCTTTGAAGGAGCCTCCCTGCTTCTTCCTATCCTTGACCCCTTCTGTGACTCTCAGACCGATGGGAAGAGCTATCCTGCTAGGTGCAGAACAGACCCTGCCCTTCCTCTGCTCGACCTTCCTCCAGCTCGCTGGTTCCTAGTCTATGAAGCCTGATGGGTGCGTGGGCTGCTGGCCCTGCCTGGGCTGGCCCCGGAGCCACTGCTGTGAACCCGCCCCGCCCCTCCTACTCCTTTCTCCTGCCTTTGCACTGGCTATTCCCCCACCAGGGGCACTAGTCCCAGGACCCCTCTTTAGGCCACGCCTCACAGCCTCAAAGTACAATGATGGGGATTTCTCACTGGCTGTGGGTGTGGCGCAAGTCATTTCAACTTGAGCCTCTGTCTTCTCATTTGTAAAATGGGGATAATGACGCTCTTGACCTTAGACGACAGCCCCTCTGACGTTCCCTGTTCTCTGCTCCGCGTTGTTCTTGGCCTCTGACGGTCTGTGTGTTTTACCCACGTTTCTTCTTTATCGTCTGATTTTCGCACAGTGGCCAGGGCGGTGGGTACGGGTAGGGGGTCCCGTGGGAAGGGGCAAGGGAGCTCCCGGTCAAGGCCTCAGCACTTGGCATCTGCCTGTGGCACACAGGGGTCTGAGAGGAGGTAGAAGAGAATGAGTATGGGATCGAGGGTCCCTTGGAACATTTGAGGCACTGCTCACATTCTCTCCCCCATGGGGCAGGGACCAGAAGCCACACTCAGATGCTCGTCACAGCCCCATCTGGAAACGGCTGTACTTCAACAAGGAACGGAGCCAAGAGGCAAAGAATTAACCCCCCTCCCCTAGGGGAATTCTAGGCCTTGGCAACTCGTGTGCGGAGGGGCAGGGGCAAGGAGGGAGTCCCTTCCCAAGGCCTTTCCTAAGGATGCAGGGGAGTGGGGGGCAGACCGGTGGACGCGAGCAGGCTGGGGCAAGAGCGGGGGCAGAGCGGCCACTTGGCAGCCGGACCCCAGGGCTCAGCCGGCCGCTCCGTCGGTCCCGGTGCAGGTGTGGACGCAAGACGGTGCTGCAGATCGGGATACTGCTGATGATCGCCATGGGCACAAGCACCGCTTTCTCGCCCAGCTTCCTGGCCTACTGCGTGCTCAGGTTCCTCAGCGGGATGGCCATGACCGGCATCATTATCACCAGCCTCTGCCTCAGTGAGTACCCCTGTGGAGCCCTGGCTGCTCCGCTCACCGCTGTGCAACCCAGAGGGCTGGGGGGTGGGGCACTTCAGTTACCCTGTCTGGGCCTCCGTTTCTCCATCTGTGATACGCGGTGATAAAGATCGAACCTCCCTCATCTCACACATATTTATAGAATGATACCTGGCCCCCTGGAAGACCTTCAGGAAATGTCAGCTCTTTGAAGGTGGTGGCTTAAGCTAGCCTCGAATTCCCAGCCCCCGGGACATATTCCTTGCCTGTGTTGGGGGGGATCATCCCAGATGACCCTGTATAGGGGTGTTACAAAGATCAAATGAGATGGCAGAAGTTGCTTGGGATGCTCAGGACAGTGTGCCTTGCATGGCACCGAGCGGGGTCAGAGCCCACCCATCAACAGGGTTCATCGGGGGCAAGTTTCACAGGGGCCTTGCCTGGGGCCCCTGCCCCTGACTGACCCAGGCTGACCTCTCTCCTTGGCTCTGTGGAGCTCACTACCAGCACTGCCGCACTTGTCATCCCCAGCCATGGAGTGGACCCCAACGCAGAGGCGGACGCTGGTGAATATCTACACCATGTACATGATCACACTGGGCCAGGCGGTCCTCACGGGCCTGGCCTACCTCATCCACCCCTGGCGCTGGCTCCAGGGCACCCTATCTGTCGCCTACGTGATCATTCTTCTGTACTCCTGGTACGTCAGCTCCCAGACGCACCATGGCCTGTGTAGAGTTGCCTTGTCTGGTCTGAATTCATGGGAAGTGTTTGCTGGCCTCAGAGCCGACCTTGGATTGGGTCTGCTGAGATCTGACCTCCTTTTTTTTTAATATTCTTTTATTTTTTGATGTTATGTTAATCACCATACAGTACTTCATTAGTGTTTTGATGTAGTGTTCATGATTCCTTGTTTGAGTATAACACCCAGTGCTCCATCCAATCCATGCCCACCTTAATACCCATCACTGGGCCAACCTCCTTAAGGAGAGAAGAGAGGACCCTTGATATACGAGGTGTTTTCATATGGTTTCTTTTTCTCTGTATCAACCTTGGCAAATCGTCCTGCACCATCTGGGGTTCTAAGTGGCTGCACACTTGACCCCACAGGCCACTGAGAAGAGGTTTACCATACAAATCCAGAGCCGTGGGAAAGTAGGCAAAATCCTCAAAATGACAGTGGAGACCCAAACTAGCACCGTGAGACGTATTGAGAGCACAGCATAAAATGAGAAATGCAGGAGACAGAAAATGTGTACAACATGGTGATAGTTTTGCAAAAACAAACACGTGCCCGCATCTGTATCTTGCGGTAGGACCAAAAGAAAAATGGCAGAAACAACCACCCACCCTTTCACTGCCGCTCCTCCCATTTTGTTCTTTCCAATTTTTCTCTTGGATCTCCCTGTTTCCAAGTGGACCAGCCCTTGACCTATGGTATATGTGCTGCCGAAGCGAGCACACCCTTGACCTATGGTGATTGGGACAGTGAGCCCTGCACCTGCGTGGGCACTGTGGGTGGAGATCCCTTGGCCCTTCCAGCTGGTCAGGGTTAGGGTTGGGCTCGAGGCTCTGCCTCTCTGATCGGTCCCTCCCTCACCCCATGCCCTCTCACTGTTAGGGGTCTGCCAGAATCGGCTTGCTGGCTCATCACCCACAACAAACTTGACAAGGCTGTGAAAAATCTGCAGGCTGTGGCAAGATTAAATGGCAGAAAGGAGCAGGGGAGGAAACTCACTCCAGAGGTAGGCACAAAGGGAACCCACACATTACCCGAACCCTTCCTCCTGAGCTGGTGGTAATTCTCAGTGAGGGCTTAAGTCAACCTCCCGAGGGTGAACAAAGAGGTAAGTTTCTACATCCAGAAGCAGTTGCTGTCACCATCAGATAGGCAGAAGACCTGTGGGGAAAGTGTCTTGTTACACCCTTTCTCAGAAGCTACCACAGGGACATTCACCAAAACAAGGATGTAAACCAGGGAATCCAGGAAATAGAAGATCCCAAATAGGAGAAAGGGAAAGAGTTGGACAGAATACCTAGAGAATGATCAGTCTGTACTGAAAGAAATGAATAGACATATACCAGAGGCCTTTCATGAAGAAAAAAAATGATCTTGATAGATTGCTCATTATACTTTATCCTCTTAACAGGAGTTTTATCGTTCTATCAAAGAATTTGGGGATAAATAAGTGCCAAGTACTTAAGAAACCAAGAATATTAGCAAGCAAATACACAAAAGAGGCAATTATTAACTCCAGGAAAATAAAAAGCTCACATCACAGAAAGAAATGTAATCAGAGTACACGACATGGTTCAACTCTGAATGAGACTTACATTGGGAGAATTACAGAAGGGAAGGGTTAGGTCAGAGGTAGTAGAGTAAGAGAGTTAAGCCTTCATTCTTTCTTAGCATAAATCAATCTAAAGTTGGCAAATCAAGCCATAGCAGTGTAGCATTTTATCCGGAAATAGGAAATAAGTATGAGAAGAAACACCTAGAAGACAGATGCTTCTGGAGAGGGGTGCTGGAGAAAGGGGAGGCAGGGACCTTTCTAACTATGAACATGAAGAAGCAAAATGACAATGGCTAAGATCCCAAACTTGGGGCCATTCACCAGTGTTTGACTCCCAGCTCCCTACTTAGAGCTCTGTAACATTGGGCAAATTATTTAACCTTCTGAGCTTCTGTTTCATCTTCTGTAAAAAAGATTGCAGAATTTCCCTTACATTAAATAAGTTAGTTCACATCAAGTACTTAGACCCCCCATCTGGCACATAACAAGTACTCAATGAATGGTGGTCATTGTTGACCATCAAGAAACACTAGTTAAAAGAAAAGGAGAAGTTGCTACATAAGAGAATACACACCCACAATTTGAAGTCCTTTATTTCTCCTTGAGGGTGTGTGTGAAGGGACTGGCCAACGTGGGAGGAATCAAGTAATTGTATGGCATCGAGAAGTGGAAGGACTAAGGGCTGGAGTCCTTTCTTCCGCCATCCCCACTCTGGTCTTTTCCTGCTAGGTAGTAAGCCTCCACATGCAGGAGGACACAGCTGCTATCAAGGAGACCCTTCTTCCTCGATCTCTTCCGCACTCCGGGACTCCGCAGGACAACTTGCTGTATCACCCTGGGATGGTGAGTGGCACCCCAAAGAGTAACACCCCCCTACCCGAGTCATTCACCTGACAGCTGCTCCTGAGTTGTCATTCCCTGGTGCCCCACTGGCTTGAGACAGAGATGGAGGCAATAGATCATGGCGAAGCAATCTGAGAATATGGGAAAACCTGGCAAAGTCTGGAATCAGAGAGGATTGGGTTCTAGAATAGGATCACATCCTATCCGCAGCCAGAATGTTGAAGAGACTCCTTGCATTGGAAAGAAAGGCAAACCATGGGTCACCTCTGGAGTAGCAAGTAAATTGCTGGCACTTTCTCTCTTCCAGGTTTTCCGCAGGCTTCTCCTTCTATGGGCTGGGTTTAGACGTGCAGAAATTTGGGTTCAACATCTACTGGACACAACTGCTGTTTACAGTCGTGGGTTTCCCCATGAAGCTGGTGACAGGCCTGAGCATGGGCTACCTTGGCCGCCGAATCACCACCATCTCTTTGCAGCTGGTGGCTGGTTGCATGATCCTTGTCACCGCATTTCTTCCTCGAGGTGAGGTTTTCTTCTGGGTCTCATGAAAATTCTCTTCTGATATGATGGATGACGGGTCTGATTTGATGATTCAGAGCAGACTAGAGAACCAGGTGAACCTGTTTTCAACTGGTTTCCTGTGATCATGGACAAGCTGACCCAGTTACCCTCCATTGACTCTCACAGTTGTTTAGGAAGAATAATTAAGAAGCCCTTATTTGGGGGCACCTGGGTGGCTCAGTGGGTTAAAGCCTCTGCCTTCGGCTCAGGTCATGATCCCAGGGTCCTGGGATCGAGCCCCACATCGGGCTCTCTGCTCAGCAGGGAGCCTGCTTCCCCCTCTCTCTCTGCCTGCCTCTCTGCCTACTTGTGCTCTCTGTCTGTGAAATAAATAAAATCTTTTTTTTTAAAGTTGAAAAAAAAAAAGAAGCCCTTATTTGGGGTTGACTGCCTGCCAAGCACTGTGCTAGCCCTTCACGTGTATCAACTCATCTGATCGTCATGAGGTGCTTTTATAACTGAAGCATAAATAAAGCACAGAGAGGTGAAGTGACTTGTCCAAGGTCACACAGCTTATAGGTATTAACATCGGGGAAAACAAGATGATGGCTGCATAGGCATTTTGTTATAGCAATCTCTATAGTTTTCCATGTTTGAAATAATTTTTTAAAAATCATAAAATATCCTATGTAAAAAGTTCATATCCCAGTGCCCGGCTCATGGGAAACATTGAGTAAATTTTAGCTATCATCATACAGGTAAGTTTATAAAGATATAAATTCAGCCTTCTGAGATCTAGTAGCAAGGGATACTAATCTGAGATGGTCATAGGAATCACAGAAATCTAGAATCCTGCAAGTGGGAGATGTGTTGAAGACTGTCGCATCTATCATTTCACTGATGAAAACCCTGTGTCCGTGGGACAGTCACCTCCCCAACTCCCCAGGACAGGGCTAAATCTCAGCGTTCCTCACTCCCCAACGCCCCTGCCTCATCTGAAAATAGCAACTTTGGTTGGTTGTTAGTTATTCACAGCTCTTTCTCCAGCACCTGCCTACCTTGGGGCTCAGACCAGTCCCAGGCTCAGGGAACACAGAAGCCTTTAGGGAGACGGACCGTAATTAATTGCTTCAATGTATCAATTGCAGTTGAGATCAGTGCCTCAGAGGAGATGTCCAAGGAGCAAGGGAATATATGGTGGGCTCTGCCTAGTGAAACAGATCAGGGAAGTCCTCCTTGCCAAAGTAGCATTTGAGTTGAGAAGGATGAGAAGAAGATGAGAAATAAGAAGGTGAATCGTGGGAAGAAGAGCTCGCTGAGGAGGGAGTGCGGCCAGTGCAAAGGCCATGGGGCAGGGAGGTGCTTGACACAATGCGATGTCAGAACAGGTGATTGCATTGACATTTCATTAACTCCCTTTTGTCTACACCCCCCCCAACTCCCTTCTCTCAGACTTGAATACCTTTAAGATGATCCTCTGTTTGTTTGGGAAAGGGAGCCTGGCCAGCTGTTTTACTTGTCTCTACCTATATACCATGGAGCTCTTCCCAACCGAAGTCAGGTAAGAAGATGGGTCAGAGTCTCTGGGACCGAGACGGCAGCCTCTGTCGCTCAGAGCTGGGCCACTAAGGAAACTGGCCTCCATTTGGAAATGGTTTTGTGGTTTCATGTCTCAAAAGAGCATGTTCATGTCCCCATTTTAACATGATTTTGGTTATCGTAGGACGTTGCTCTTGGAATAGTGACCGGAACTTGGCAGGCACTCCATAAATGGTATCATGTCTATAGCTTCAGAAAAATGTCAGTATCCCAGATAGTGGTAGGAAATGAGCTGAGGAGTTGAGTGTTGGAGCAGCACCCAGCACAGAGCACGTGCTGCGTAAGTATCAGCTGCCAGACTTTCCGTCATTGTCGTGGTTCCCAGTAAGCATCCCCCCGGCCGCATCTGAGATCAAGGTTCCCTTCCCCATGATGTGCCCCCACGTGACCCATCCTAGGATCAGGCCCTTTGCCATGCAGCCTTCTTATCTCTCCTGCACCAGCCCTGACATTCAGGGCCTCGTTCATTCATTCATTCAACAAATCCTCTCAGGCTTGGTGCAGGTGCTTGGATTCCGGCAGTGCACCTGCAGGGTCCCATCCCTTTCCATGTTCTCTGTCTCCGCAGGCAGACAGGGATGAGTGCTGGGATCTTCAGCACACGCCTGGGCTCCCTCTTGTCCCCCCTGGTCTACATCCTGGGCAACCACAGCCCAGTGCTACAGCCGGTGATATTTGGCCTGGTCCCTATCCTGGCGGCCACAGCGGGCTCCTTCCTGATAGAGACAAACAACCAGCCATTGCTGAACACCATCCAGGAGACAGAGAAGAGGTAGGAGACTTCCTGCTCCCATCTCTCCAGCATCTCAGAAAGTCCTTGTAGCCTGTGGGGACGCAGCAGTGGGAATGGGTCTGCTGGGGTTCTTGCTGCCTTGGCAGGAGTGGGGCACCCCCCTGGGCCCATGTCAGGACCTCTGGGGCCACTCCCACTGCCCCTGCCCCTCCTTCTGTAAATGTCATAATGGCTTCAGGGTGTCTTAAAATTGGTGGTGATCGTCTGGGAGCCTGAGGAAGCCTTTGGAGGTAAATCACGCAGAAGGCCATGTACGGTGCTGCCAAAGTCTCCTTCTATTAAATACGTCATCACTTTGTATGTGGAGGGGAGCTGTGGCATGGCTAAATCCCTCTTGTCACCTAACCTTTGGCTGCAAAGCCACGTGGTAGGGACCAAGTGCGGTCAGTCTGTCCCTTCAGATGAAGTTCAGCCGTGCTTTCTAGGTTAGAAGGAAGACGGTCGTCTAATCTACCCACCAAGCACTTCTTTGCAAGTGGGTTCCTTATCTGTGGCTTGGCTGATCGGGGCTGGGCTTGGGTGTGTCTGCAGCTCAGATGGGCTGGGCTGGGCTGGGCTGGCCAGAGCACCTCTCTCGGGGCAGCTCCGTGTCTCCGTTTCACCCTTCTTCTGGGGCAACAAGCACCTTCCTTCTCAGGGCGGTGGCAGAGACCCAAGAGCCCATCCAGCTCTGAAGCTCTCGCTTTTCTGCTCAGAGCATGTTGTTCTGTGCCTCTCCTTGCCCAGAGTGAAGATGGCTCGTGACTAGCAAAGAAACATCAGTGAAAATACCACAAAGAAAGGATTGGCCTCACTTCTCCCAGAAAAGACAAAAGTAGAATGCACAGTGTGATTTCTCCGGACCCACACCTATATTCTAAATGGCCCTTCCTCTCTCTTCACTTTCTCGTGTTTTGGAAACGTGACACGTCTTTCCAAGGAAAAGCGAGGTGGCACCTCGCTTGACTGCCTCATGGAAAAAGCAACGATAGGGCTGTGATCTGGAAATATTATAAGGCAGATGAGTCATTCGACTTAGAGACCAACTGAGAAATGACATGTATTGGACAATCTGTGACATTTGAATATGAAGAATGAGCTTTAAGTAGATATGAAGGGATCCATCGATTTTGTGAAGTGGCATTAGGTTACAGAAGCCAACTTCCCTTTTTAAAAAAGAAAAAAGATGTGAAGTTGAAGTACTTAGGAATGAAATGAAACATCGGGAATTTGCTTTAAAATCCTAGAAAAGTGGACAGAGTGAATGCCAGTATTGAAGTAGGGAGTTCCTTGACCTTCCTACTTTGGGAGGTGTTTGGACTTTTTTTTTTAAGATTTTATTTATTTATTTGACAGACAGAGATCACAAGTAGGCAGAGAGGCAGGCAGAGAGAGAGGAAGAAGCAGGCTCCCCGCTGAGCAGAGAGCCTGATGTGGGGCTCGATCCCAGGACCCTGGGATCATGACCTGAGCCGAAGGCAGAGGCTTAACCCACTGAGGCACCCAGGCGCCCCTGTTTGGAAATTTTTATGATTGAAGTATTTTTCAAATCCAACAGCTTTTTTCTATGGTTAATCTGAAACTATGACATGATGGCTGAAAACGTCCCCCCAGGCTGCCTTCCCCAAGGGTTTTGTCTCCTCGGTGCTGGCTCTTATCAGACCCTGAAGCCCTTAGTAGCCACAGCTCAAGGTCATATCCTACATTACCTGTGGATGACCCAACCAGCTCTGTGGTGAGCAGCCCAGATCACAGGGTGGATGCCTGAGACTTCAAAAGGCCAAAAACCTAGCAGAGCTTCCAAAGAGAAGTGGTGGAGGGGTGTGTCCAAGATATTGATCAGAGTGGTATTGACATAGTACCACTCAGCTAGTTACTGATATCGCTAAATTTGGTAATGGTCATTTTGATATACAAGGATATATGCTTGAGACCCACAGGGCTTCGGTATGGAGAAGAGCCTCCTGAATTTCTGAAAATCACGGTGTCTGCTGTTTATCACCGAGCTTCTCTATCCAGCATGGGTATGTAAATGTATGTATTTTTTTTCCCTACACCTAAGTTTTCTCTAACATAGAAGACATATGGGATTATTGCAGTGTTCATGTTTTTGTTACTAGCCTCTGATCTTTCGCTACGTTTCTCAATTGCTAATTCATATTTTGTTATTTCTGCTTATTATTTATTTATCTGCTTTAAGTATGAACAATTAACCAATATCCAATTCTTGTTTGAATTATGATTATGAATTATATCATGGTTTGTTTTTAGAAATAAAAATCCCTTTTTTGAAAACAGATAATGATTGAATATAATTGAATTAAAGTTGTACATCAAAGCGGACTATAAACCTTAACTGCTTTAGAAAACCTAAGTTTAGGGGCTCCTGGGTGACTCAGTGGGTTAAGCCTCTGCCTTCGGCTCAGGTCGTGATCCCAGGGTCCTGGGATCGAGCCCCGCATCCGGCTCCCTGCTCAGCAGAGTGCCTGCTTCTCCCCCTCTCTCTGCCTGCCTCTCTGCCTACTACTGCTCTCTCTGTATCCCTCTAATAAATAAATAAAATCTTAAAAAAAAAAAGAAAGAAAAAGAAAACCTAAGTTACAAAGATTTAGATCGGGGCACCCGGCTGGCTCAGTCAGTGAAGCAAGTGCTTCTTCTTCTTCTTCTTTTTTTTTTAAAGATTTATTTATTTGAGAGAAAGCGCGTGACTTCACACACACAGACACACACTCACAGCGGGGAGGGGCAGAGGGGGAGCGAGAGAGAATCTCAAGCAGACTCTCCGTTGAGCATGAGCCCAATACTGGGCCTGATCTCACAACCTTGAGATCATGACCTGAGCCGAAGTCAAGAGTCACACACCCAACAAGCTGAGCCATCTGGGCACCCCATGAGGGACTCTTGATCTCAGGGTTGTAAGTTTGAGTCCCACATTGGTTGTAGAGATGACTTAAAAAATAAAATCTTTAGAGGCGCCTGGGTGGCTCAGTGGGTTAAGCCTCTGCCTTCGGCTCAGGTCATGATCTCAGGGTCCTGGGATCGAGCCCCGCATCGGGCTCTCTGCTCAGTGGGGAGCCTGCTTCCTCCTCTCTCTGCCTGCCTCTCTGCCTGCTTGTGATCTTTGTCTGTCAAATAAATAAAATCTTTAAAAAAATAAATAAATAAATCAAATATTTTGATCATACCTGAGTTCAAGAATTATAAATCATATATGAATATGACTTCACATATCATATGAATTTTTCAGAATTTTAATGATTAACTTTAGTATTTCCTATTTGGCTTGACCAATGCCTTAAAAAACCTGTATGATGTTTGTTTTATTTTTATTTATTTATTTATTTTTGGTGGGCAGCAAAACGAGGTTTATTGAGCGATAGCAAAGGGATAATACAAAGCTCCTGAGGAGGAAGGGGACCCAAAGGGGTTGCCATGGGAGTTTCTAAGTCTAGGGTTTTTTATGGGCTTGTTGGCCGGCTGTTTTCATCTGATTAATCCTCCCTGCACCTGTCATCCAATCAGGTTTCTGTCTATCCAATGGGAAAGGATGGAGGGCTCCTTCCAGGGCAGCATAAAATCCCTTAAAGGGTGGTTTCCTCTTAAGGTAGGGGGGGTCCCTTGTTTCCGCCTGCCTGCCTTCCAATTATCCTTCACCATTTCCCGGTCTAAAGAGGTAACCCTAACTGCTGTCAGGGAAAAAGGGCGACGACCGATCCTAGCTACTTCCTGCTGGTCAGGGGCACGGATGGGGTGGCAGTCAGGGCTCCTCTCCTCCAGCTCTGTCACGGGGTCCCCTGCAGGTGTCTGGTTAGATCTCCATGTGAGGCTCCTTCTGAACCACCACCATTTGGAGTTTGATGATCTTTATTCTGGAAGATCTAAAGTGGGTCAGGGCATTTAGGAGGCAAGGCCCAATGCATAATGCAAGACCGAGTACAGCCAGGGGTCCAGTGAGAAATAGAGCATGTTTCTGTGAGGAGACGGCAGGCAAGAGGAAAAAGGCTTATCTGTTTCTTGTGCCTCCAAGACAAGTTTGAGGTCCTCTCTGGGTTCCAGAAGGATTTCGGGGATCCAGGCTTGAACTTCAGGCACGTTGCTGTTGGGAGTTGTCCCTGTGTGCGGGCCTTCCCAGACTGGCTCTAACAAGCACTTGGCCCCCAGGGTGAAGTGGGAGAGGTTGGTTATTTGGGGGCTGGGAGTTGGGAAGCTTCTTGCAAGAGGGATGATGAGTTATTAAACGAAAGTCTTCCTTGTCTGTCAGCAGGTCATTGACAAGGAAGGGTCTCCCATATTAGGCGATAGGGGGTAGAGACACCCAATTTTCACTTGTCTCTTGTGCCATTTCATTCTTCCAAGGATTGTCATCTTCAGACACGGTGTGATAGAGCCCCAAACCTTGGCTACTCCCTCTTTAGGGCCTGGGGGAGTCCCAGCCAAGGGATCTTCTGGGGCTTTTTTGGTTCTAGAGGGAAAACCTTAACCCAGTAGACGAGGGTGTCTACCCAAACCAGGGGATACCTGTCCCTTTTTCAATCTTCCCCAGGGTAACTTCCTACTTGTGGTTTGCCTCTGGGGACTTGTGAATGGGAGAACTGGTCATTCTTCATGTTTTTCCTGTCCCAGAATCAAGTTTCATAGATTCGGGAATCAAAGGAGCCAGCAGCTATGGCTGCCCCTAAGGCATGCTGGCCGGCCCCCAGCCCCCAGATCCAGCTCTTTGCTGAAGTGGCCCACTCGCTGTTGAACTGGGACCCGGCGCCTGGATTAGGACGCCCAAGGCCATTCCCTTTCTGTCACATCCTTCACAGTAGGAAGACTTAGAGCTGGGGCACTGAGCAAGGCCCTATTGAGATAATTAAAAGCTTTCTCTGACTCTGGATCCCACATTAATAGGTGGGTACTGGCTTGGCTGGGTGTCCTTGATCAACCGATAGAGGGGACCTGCTCTTTCTCCGTGACGGTGTCCTATCATGTCCCGATAAGCTTTCCAACACGGGAAAGTTGTGGGGTCCTTAAGGCGTATGGGGACGAGCACTGCTCATGTTAAGCCCCAACCCATCTTGGCTTGAGATGCCCAGACCTGGGAATTACTATCAGCCTCCATTACAGGGAGGCCATTGCCAGCCTGCCTAGGGGCCATCACTGCGAGAGTTTCTCTTTACCTAAGAGAAGTGTGGGGCTTCCGGGCCTTAAGAAAGAGTGAGAGAGGCAGCTCTTCCTGCCCACGGGTCCTGTCCCTGTGCTTTAAAAAAACCTTTTTGCACCAAAACTTCTCAAGAATTCTTTTTTGGCTGTTGGCTTCGAACCCTAACATCTTTCCTACATCCCTATGATGGAACAGCATTCGGGGATTTCACCAGCTGGACCCCAGGGCCTGACGCTCACTGCCCACCTGCTTGTACTCCCTGGCCTTTGTCCTACATTTCTCCTTCAGCTCTTCTTTCCCTCTGACCTCAGCTGCAGCAAATGAAACCCGAAAACACCCCTCAGGTGATGGGTGATGTGGGAAACAAAGGCAGAAGAAAAATTATTAAATTTCCTCACTACCTACAGCTCGTTGACAGTCCTGGAAACAGGCAGGGGACCTTCCTCTAAGGACTCAATTGCCTCGATGATGCTACTTTCCTAAGGGCAAAAGCCAATCTTAGCCCAACACCCTCACCCCCCAAGATCCGGTAAGTCCACTTTAACATATAAAAATTCTTTTAGAAGATTCCTTTATCTCTAAACCCCACCTAGATCCATGTTAGCGATCACCTGCCCCCCCCCAAGCTTATGGCCCACCGATATACATCTGAAGGGTCTCATGACTAAGGTTTTATTAGACGGTAATAAGTCACTTTTTTGCAATAATAGCTAGCCTCCTCGAGGTCCTGGAAACCTTGCTTCCAAAATTCTTTAGAGACTTACACTTTCCTTAACCTCCACCCAACTTAAATGTATATAATGGGCCACTTCTCCTGACCCCACTGCAGCTCTTTCCGTCTATGGTCCTGTCCCCATGCTTTAATAAAATCACTTTTGCACCAAAAAAAAAAAAAAAGAAAGAAAAGAAAAAGAAAGAAAAGAGTGAAAGAAAGGAAGGGAGGGAGGAAGGAAGGAAGGAAGAAAGAAAATCAAATCTCCCCAGGTGCATCCCAGAAGATGAGAAAAAAATCTGGTTAAGGGGTCACCCAGTGATGCCCTTAACAACAACATCGCAGTTGAATAGTTGGCCCAGGGCAGAGAGAACAGAAAGGGTGGCTCCGAAATGGACTAGTTTTCCCAGTGTTTCCAAAATGTCCTGGGGCTCTGGGTTCCCTAGGGTGAGCTGTCGGGGAGGAGCCCCCATGGAGAGTCCCAGGACCCACCAGTCCCAATCAGGGCTCTGGCCACCTGAGCCCTTGAGGATTAAGGTCCCCGAGGGCCTTCAGATTTCCAGTGTCCTCCTTGGTTTTTGTCACTGGGGGCATTCTCACTTCCAGTGTCCCGGGCGGCCATAGATAGGGCATTTAGTGCCAGAGCCTTCGGAAGCTGACAATGGCATGTAAGACCCCAACCAAAGTCGCAGACTTCCTCTGTAGCTTCTCCTCCTCACTCTCCTCTTGGTCTAAAGACCAACCAGCAGCTCATCAGAGCTCTTCCAGGGCCCCCTTGGGGCCAACAGCCAACTTGTGCACTTTTTCCTCACTATCTGGAGCTGATTGGGTCTTTAAGAATGACCTCGGCCTGGGGAGCACCAGGAGAGAAGACTGTGTATTCAATGAGAGCCTCTCTCAATCTAAGAAAATCACTGGGTTTTCTTCCGGGTTTGGGTTGACACTTAATTTACCAACAGACCCAGATACCCTTACCAGAGACTTTGAAAGCCACCTCCTTAACAATTTCCCTAGAAAACTTTGAGACAAACAAGATTAACCACCAATTTTTTACCAACAGACCCAGATATCCTTTAAAAGCACAAACCTGGGGCGCCTGGGTGGTTCAGTGGGTTAAGCCTCTGCCTTTGGCTCAGGTCATGATCCCAGAGTCCTAGGATTGAGCCCCAGATCGCATCGGGCTCTCTGCTCAGCGGGGAGCCTGCTTCCTCCTCTCTCTCTCTGCCTGCCTCTCTGCCTACTTGTGATCTCTGTCTGTCAAATAAATAAATAAATAATCTTTAAAAATAAATAAATAAAAGCACAAACATATGTCCGGTAATCAGTGCTTTAGCACTTTATCCTTTTTGGAAAAGACCTAGATGTAATCTCATTTAACATCCAAGGAGAACTTTCTGAACAATTACCCAGGAAGACTCTGAGACAAGATTAACCGCGATTTTTAACGCTAGCTTATTTGACCTTCAGCAAACCTAGATGGAATCACTCCTGGTTCTAAACCTTACCAGCTTGGACAGATGAGTAGATGCCGTGTTTTTTTCCACCAAAGTGGAAATATGCAGTCCGTTTCCGGCCAGAGAAGACAGGGAATTTCCCCCAAACAAACAAAGTTTCAGTAGGGCCTTGGGAATATTCCTTAAAAGTCTCCATCCTGAGGCAGACCAACCTCCATCCTGAGGCAGACCAACCAGTTGGCTCCAATTACAGCCATTAACCTGGGGAATGAATGAGGGAAAGAAACCCCTAGGTTTCAATCCCTCTATGATGCGGGCTTGGAGGGGCCGGTGATACCAATTTCCAAAGAGATCATTAGGATCCTCATTGAGGTCTTGAGAGGGTCCCCAGTTGGGGTCTTGAGGAGGAATAGCAAGTGCTCCAGTTGGAAAGCGAGGCCATCCATGGGCTCACCCATCTCCTGATCCCCGTATCCTTCAGCAGTGGCCAGAACGCCTCATTTTTCTGCTTCAGAGAGGGTCTGATTTAACAGAAGCCTTACATCCGAGTTTGGAAAACTTTGAGGTCCCCCCTCATCTCAGGTCTTGTAGCAGCCCCTCCCCTTGGTCCCCCTTAGAGCACTACCTGTTCTCGCAGAGGGTCAAGCCCTCGAGCACCAGCAGAGGTTCCAGGATAGGGTGGGACAGGCTTGGGCACCTGATCTTACCCCAGGAAGGATGAAGCCAGGCTGAATTCCCCTGCAGACTCCATGTGCCAATCAACTTTTGATGTGGATGTGATGTTCCTTGGTTCCTCCCTACCCCCACTGGGGGGATGGGTGTCCAAAAGAAAGCAGCCAGGAGGCTGGGATCAATCCTACATGGTGAAGATCAGAACAAAAGAAAATGAGCCACCTTTTTCCCAGTTAACACCCTGAAGGCAAAGTCACTCAGGTGGCCAAGTCTCCTCCTCCAACTTGCATTGTGGCCGTGCCCCAGAACAAAAGAAAATGAGTTGCCTTCATCCAGTTAAAACCAGGAAGGCATCCGAGTAAACGATATTGAGTGATTTACGGGTCTGATTCCCTTCCTGTAACCTACAGTGCCAGGGAGAGACTCTGAAGGCTTAAGTAAGGTTGTTGGTCGGGGAATTACTCATCTACAAGGAGAGAGGAAAAGGCATCCCTTACTTCAATTTCTTAAAGTTGATTAGGGAGACTTGGGAAGAGAGGACAAGGCATTCCCAACCTCAGTTCTCCTCATCTTTTCCTGATGTGTGGCCCTACTCACGCCACTGACAGCCAGAGACCGCCCCCCCACACCCCCACTCCCGCTCCTCTCTGCAAGGTGCTGGGAGGAGTCGCACTTACCCAGGCTTGGCTCTACCTCCAGAGAAAGACCCTGGTTTCCCCACCCTTAAGACTCCTTTAGAAGTCGGTGGATACTCTAGACTTCTTTTAGTAGAGTTGTTCCTTCTGGCATAGCCGCCTGGAGAGGCAAGATGGGGCACCCAGGGAGGGGAAATCCACCTGGGATAAGCCCAAATGGAACCGAAAAGTTGGGAGATCCCTTAGATCTGAGTTTTTTTGCCTTGCTTGGCCATTCCTTCACATAAGTGGTGTAACCAGTTCAAAGAGCATCCCAGTAATGCTTAGGAGAGGAGGAGTCAGAAACAGGAGACTGGGGACGCCTGGGTGGCTCAGTTGGTTGAGCAGCTGCCTTCGGCTCAGGTCATGATCCCAGCGTCCTGGGATCGAGTCCCACATTGGGTTCCTTGCTCGGCAGGGAGTCTGCTTCTCCCTCTGCCTCTGCCTGCCACTCTGTCTGCCTGTGCTCGTGCTCTGGCTCTCTCTCTCTGACAAATAAATAAATAAAATCTTAAAAGAAAAAAAAAAGGAAAAGAAAAGAAACAGGAGACTGTTCTCACTGGAACAGGGAACTGCAAGTGAGGTCCCTTGGAGGCCACACAAGCTATTCACAAGAGAACGTCCGGAGGCCCATCCTGGACTTTCCCCTCATTCTCCTAGGGGAGGAATCAGCTGAGAAAAAAGTAGTAGAGGGGTTCTCTTTGGGTGCCCGGATGGGCAAGTAAGGAACCAGGTCCCCTGAAGAGCTTTCAGGAGTCCAAAAGGTAGCCTTGGTCAGGCCCCTCAGTGGATGCTTGGTTTTCTCTAGGTCCCTCTCATCCAGTGATCTGCCCCAAAAGGAGTTCTGAGTCCTCACCAAACTGACATTCCCAACTTCTTTTGGGGGATCAGTCGGAAAGGAGCCCAGAGAGCCTGTCACCCAAGACAAGAATGGCGTCCGGGCTAATCGCTCTTACATGGCTAACAGGTGCCCATTTTATGTTATGTCTATTTCACCACAATTTTTAGAATAAATAAATAAAAACAAAACAAAGCTAAAGGACAAAGTAGGTTTTTGTACTCGGTAGTTTCGTGTGGTGTTTTAATAACAGCTTCATTGAGCTATAATGCACATACCATAAAATTTAACCTTCTAAAGTTCATAATTCTGTGGTTTGTAGTATATTCACGAATTTGTGCAACTGTCACCACTGGGTAATTTTAGAGCATATTATCACCCCGAACAGAACCCCCGTATCCATCAGCAGTCACTGCTCATACCTCTTTTCCCCCAATACCTGGCGTGCACAGATCTGCTTTCTGCCTCTACAGACTTGCCTATTTTGGATATTTCATATGAATGAGATCGTATAATATGTGGTCGTTCGTGTTTGCTTTCCTTCAGGCAGAGTAATGCTTTCAAGGGTCAACCACGCCATAGCACATGTCAGTGATTCGTTCCTTTTTATGCCCAATAACATTCCATGTCAGGGATCTACCGACCTATTCATCCATTCGTCAACTCTTGGTGATACGAGTTGTTTCCACTTTGGGGCGACTGTGATTTGTGTAGCTATGAACGTTGGTGTACAAGTAGTTGTTTAAACGCCTGTTTTTAGTTCTTCAGGTTGTATCTCTACACGAGGAATCATTAGGCCATATGGTAACTTTTGGAGGGATGGCCAGACTGTTTTCCACTGAGATGGCACCGTTTTACGTTCCCACCAGCAAGGCAATGTCTGAGGGCTCCAATTTCTCCACATCTTTGCCAAAACCTGTTATTTTCCTTTTTTTTTTAATTAGATTCAGTGGGTGTAGTGTCATCTCACTGTGGTTTTGATGGGCATTTTGCTAATGACTAATCTGTGGAGCATCTGTTACAAGCCTCTTGATTAATTTTGATTCATTTTCAGAGTTCTGAATAAAGTTGATTTTTATATCTTTTTTAAGTGTTCACATTGTTTTGGGGAGCAGAGATATTTGAAGGTCCTCACTCCACCATTTCAGAAGTGCCACAGTCCCAGGGGTGCATGGGTGGCTCAGTCGTTGGGTGTCGGCCTTCGGCTGGGGTCATGATCTTGGGGCTGGATGGAGTCCTGGGATCTAGCCCTGCATGGAGCTCCCTGCTCAGCAGGAAGCCTGCTTCTCCCTCTCCCACTCTCCCACTCTCACTCCCCCTGCTTGTATTCCCTCTCTTGCTGTCTCTCTGTCTGTGTCAAGTAAATAAATACAATCTTTAAAAAAAAAAAAAAGTGCCATGGTCCTGGGTAACTTCCTGGTGGAAAACTCTCATCACATCACCATCATCATCCCGTCCTAGGGGCATTTCTACAACAGACAGAGTCTAACAACATCATCAGAAAAGGACGAAGTAAGCTTGAGTTCTCATCAGCTCATAGATTCTCGAATTCTTATTGTTCCCCATCTTGTCTCCTACAAGCGTCCAGCAGCAGGAAGGGTGGGAGGCTCGGCGGCCCTCCCTCTAGTTCCCAGCACTGTGCTTTGCCTGCCCTAGAAGATTCAAAGTTGTTTGAAGATACAGTGTCTCCGTCTGGACTGGGGCTTTAGTCTGTGCATCCAGTGTGGTTGCTATTGGCCACAGGTGGTTACCGAGATTGAAACCAAAACTGATTAAAATTAAACGAAATTTAAAATTCATTTCCTCAGTTTCACTAGCCACAATTCAAGTGCTCAGCAACCATATGCGGCTGCTGTAGGGGACGGCACAGATCTAGAACATTTCCACTGTTGCACTGCTCCCGATATGTCCTCTCCAGCTGTCTCTGATCACGTGACCAGTGCTGGAGTCCAGTGGCTGAAGAGGAACCTGAGCATGAAGTCTCCTTCATTTGCAAACAGGCACCATTCCTAATGGGTGTTGATTTCTTTTTTTTTTAAAGACTTATTTATTTGTTGGAGAGGAGAGGCAGAGAGAGAATCTTCAAGCAGACTCCCTCCTAAGCACAGAGCCCAACGTGGGGCTCGATCTCATGACCCATAAGATCTAGACCTGAGCTGAAATCAAGAGTCAGATGCTCAACCAACTGGGCCAGTCAGGCACCCTGGCTGCAGATTACTTTGAATAGACAAGGTAATATATGAAGAATATGACTTTTCACAATGAGGTATCACCTCACACCAGTCAGAATGGCCAAAATTAACAAGTCAGGAAATGACAGATGCTGGCAAGGATGTGGAGAAAGGGGAACCCTCCTACACTGTTGGTGGGAATGCAAGCTGGTGCAACCTCTCTGGAGAACAGCGTGGAGGTTCCTCAAAAAGTTGAAAATAGAACTACCCTATGACCCAGCAATTGCACTACTGGTATTTACCCTAAAGGTATTTACCCTAAAGATACAAACGTAGTGATCCGAAGGGGCACGTGCACCCGAATGTTTATAGCAGCAATGTCTACAATAGCCAAACTATGGAAAGAGCCTAGATGTCCATCAACAGATGAATGGATAAAGAAGATGTGGTATATATACACGATGGAATACTATGCAGCCATCAAAAGAAATGAAATCTTGCCAT